>JAHRHJ020000243.1:0-90585 GCA_019776745.2 Taxus chinensis | reverse complement strand
GAGGCAAATGAAACTATGCGCGATTTCGTCGCCCGGTTCAATGCGCTAATCAACCGTGTCCCTACTGCCATGCTTCCAACGCCAGAGAATCAGAAGTGTTTTTTCGTAAACGCCATGAGCTCAAAAGTCAGCTTCTTGCTCCTTCAAGAGCGAGTAGCTACTCTACCTCTCGCTCAGGCTGCTGCCATCCGGATAGAGGACAATTTGATAATATCTGGTGAGTTAAGAAAGGAATCAGTAAAGCCTAAGTCTTTGGGCCCTTCGCCTACCACTTCGTCTGATCCAGCATTCCAAAAAATGGCGAATGATTTGCTTGCACTAAAGAAGCAGCTGGCCCAGGCCTCTCCCAGTTCCTCGTATCGGGATATCCCGCGGAGGAATTTTTGTTCCTAACAACGCTTCACAAAGGCCGCGCTTGCCTACAGCCGCTCCACGGTTGGCGCTTGAAGCTCCTCCGGTCAATGCTTTGGCCGAAATTGAAGAGGAAGAAGAGCAGTACTATGAAGAACCTTCGCTCCAAGGCGAAGATGATCAAGATGTCGGTGAACCGACTGGTGACTCTACTATTGGATACATGGAATTTGACGAGGACGAATCTGATGAAGAAGAGAGTACGCAAGGCTATGCAAGCGGACAATCCTACGCTGTTTTTTACCCGCTCGCAAGGGAAAGAAGCAGAAGTTGCTGCCCATACGCAGAAAGAGAAGGCCGTGTCAACGCGCCTCCAACCATTGCTAGAAGAGGTAATCCTCTTCCTACTCAATTCCCTGTTAAGTCTTTTGCTAAGAAGTCTTTTCCGCCCATCTCTCCTCCAAGTCAGCCCCCCTCAAGTTCCTACTAAGATCAGTAATCCCATTCCACCACCGCGAAGTGAAGGACTCATTCCCTCACCAACGCAACCCTTGGCCGCGTTTGATATTATAGATCATGCAAAAAAGACCAAGATTCAAATGTCTGAAGCTGAGTACCTTCAATCAAACCCCGAACAGCTTGTAAGATTGACCAAATACATTCAGAGTCAAGCTGTTTCATCCAAACAGGTTTCCCCTAAAGGAATCCTTTCCACTCCTCCTGAATCCCACATAAATGTTGCTTCAACATCCGCATCAGGCAAGATAGAGCCTTTCTATCTCTCCCTCCTAATCAATGGCCATAAGTTGAGCAACTGTATAATTGATTCCGGAGCTTCCGATAACGTCATGCCAGCGAAAGTCGCCCATGCTTTGGGCCTCACTCTTACCAGACCTTTCGGCAGATGCTACTCATTGGAAACCAAGCAAGTACCGTTGATTGGCCAAATCAAAGACGCACAGTTTGCGTTTGCAGCTTTTCCGGATAAAAGAGTAAAGATGACCGTCCTTGTCGCTGACATTCCGGCAGCTTATGGAATTCTGCTGGGAAGGAGCTTTTGCAGCGAAGTTGGTGGAGAAATTCACATGGACTGGTCCAAAGCCAGAATTCCAGTCAAAGGCGTAATGCAAACTTTGGAGCCGGAATCCCAAAAGAAATACTTGGTCACTAGCTCTGAAGACCCCAAAGCTCAAATCCTTTTTGAATCATCAGGGATGGGGAACTACTTCTTATCCACCGAGGCGGATACAAAAGGAAGTTTTCATTCAAGAAAAGGACCTTATAAGGTCTGGACCTTGCAATTCGATGGCAGCTGCGCAACTAGTGGATGTGGCGCTGGGGTTGTGCTAATATCTCCTGAGGAGGAGGTCATTCCTCTCTCTTTCAAATTGCAGTTTTTCAATACGATAATACTGCCTGAGTATGAGTCTCTCTACTCGGTATGCAAGCCGCAAAGGAAAGAGGAATAAAAAATCTAAAAGTTCAAGGTGATGCCGAGCTAGTTGTAAATCAGGTCAAAAGGATTTACCAAGTAAAAATGAAAGGCTCAGGCACTACCGTAATGCAGTATGGGACAGCATTGAGGGATTTGATGCCTTTTCAATAGGAGCGATTCCAAGAGCTCAAAATGACATGGCTGATTCGTTGGCTGTTTCAGCATCTCTCATGCTCCCACACCCGGGTTGAAGACGAACAAGTACACCATTGAAGTGGTTTTCCGCCCCAAGCGTGCCAGACAACTCTCAGCATTGGCAGGTATTTAACGATGATAATCACCTCATTGCCTTTCTAGAAAAATCAGAAAATTTTGATGAGTTGTATTTCGAAGGATCCACCTCTACATGCCGTGAATCCATCAACAGTCAAAACCACGAAACAAAGGAGAACGATGGCATTTGTCAGCTTAAGGGAAATAAAATTCCAAAAGGCCTGGTTTCTCTGGAGCGCCTGTTTGACAGGCATGACCGTTTTGTGAAAAAGAAAAGGCGAGATGATCCTAGCTCACTCCAGAGACAGAACCAGTCAATATAGGTTCTGAGGCACATCCGTAATTCGTGAACATCGGGAAATGTTGCACGCCAGAAGAAAAGCGGAAATTTGTCAAGTTGCTGAAAAGATATATGGATGTATTGGCATGGTCCTATGCCGACTTAAAGTCCTTCAAGCCAAAGGACGTTCAGCATGATATACCGCTGAAAGAGGATTGCCAGAGCCTTCCGTCAGAAGCAGAGGCACTATAATCCTAAGATTTCGGGCACCATTCAAGCCGAAATTCAGAAGATGCTGGACGCAAGAATCATCTTCCCTATCCATCACAGCACTTGGGTGGCAAACATTTGTGCCGGGTACGCCAAGAAAAAACGGTGAATGCAATACGCCTCTGCGTAGGACTTCCGAAACTTGAATCAAGCTTCGCTGAAAGACAACTACCCTCTTCCCATAATGGATCAAGTTCTGCAAGCAGTGACTGGATCAGAAATGCTGTCTATGCTTGACGGTTTTTTTTCAGGCTATAATCAGATTGAAGTCTCGCCTGAAGATCAATTCAAAACAGCATTCACTACTCCATGGGTACATTTGCCTACAGCAGGATGCCTTTCGGTCCCTAACCAATGCTGGTGCCACTTTCCAGCGGGCCATGACTTTGCGTTCAAAGGCATGATGGGAAAAGTCATGTAGTTTATCTAGATGACTTAACCGTGTTCTCCAAACGACGAAGTGATCATTGTGATCACTTGGAGCAAGTATTGGCCCAGGTGTCGAGAACATGGGCATTTCCCTAAATCCTAAAAGTCTGGTTTTTGGGGTACTGAAGGGAAATTGCTAGGCCATGTGGTTAGCAAAGAAGGAAACCAAGATTGATGCCGAAAGAGTTAAGGCTATCCAAAGCCTTACTCTGCCTACAAGCAAATGTGTTCATTCTTTCTTTGGAAGGTGAACTTTCTTAGGCGTTTTGTCCCTGATTTTGCTGATGAGAAGACCCGCCACATACGAACATGATGACAGGGTCACCACTTTCAGATGGAAGTGAAGAGGGGAAAAGGTCGTTTGAAGAGATAAAACTTCTGTTGCTCATGCGCCGGTCCTAGTATGTCCAGATTTCTCCAAAGACTTCATTATGTATAGTTACGCCTCCGAACATACTGTGTCTGCAATCCTAATGCAAAAGAACTCGGAGGATGTTGAATCCCCCGATTGCATTCATGAGTTCTCCCCTCAAGCCCACGAGTTAAAGATGACTCAATTAGAAAAGCACGCCTTTTGCCGTTTTTGTCAAAGCGGTGAAGAATTCAGGTATTACATTCTGAACTCGCATACGGTGGTGCTGGTTCCGACACCGCGGTGAATGTGAAATCAATTCTAACTCAGCAGGAGTTAGGAAGCTTGAGAGGGAATTGAGATCGCAAAGGTCCAGGAATATGACCTAGATATTAAACCCACCAAGCTGGTGAGGGGGAAAAGGCCTGTGTCAGCTAATGGCTGAAAATGAAGATTCAGAGAACCTTAAAGGGAAAGAGGGTTGTACCAATGAAGAGCAAACCCCTCTAGAAGGGCCTGATTCTCTACCTCTGGTTTTGTTTGTTTTCAACTAGTGACGAGTGGTACTCTGACATTGCTTTCTTCCTCACCTACGGCGAATGCCCGATGCACACTAACTGTAAAGGAGAAGCGTACCGTAAGCTCAGAGCAGCTAAGTATGTCATCTGGGATGACGGTTTTATATAAGCGCGGGAATAGACGGTTTGTCTTCCTGCGATGTGTTGACAAGCCCCAGCAAGTAAAACTGCTGGAAAGTTTTCACAATTCAGCCTGTGGGAGGCCATTTTTCTTCTTCCGTGACAGCACACAAGATCATTCGAGCCAGGTATAATGGCCGACGCTCTTTCAAGATGCGGCTACCCTGGGTGGCAAAATGTGAACCCTGTCAGCAATTCGTCGGCAAGCCCAAGTTGGCTGCCCTCCCCCTAAGGCCGGTCATTATCAATGACCCATTCAGGCAATGGGGAATTGCTTTTATTGGTGCACTCAATCCTCAATCGAGTGCTGGAATAGCTATGTCCTCACGGGCAAACGATTACTTCACTAAATGGGGGAGGCCATACCTGTCAAACGCATGCCACTTCTGAGGGTTGCAGTTTATCAAGGAAAAATATCATTGTCAAGGTTGCATTCCAAATAAAATCTTGGGAAGCTTCTTAAAATTCTCTTCCCGGGAAGTTTATTGTTTGCTATGAATTAGGGGATAACGTAGCAAATGATCAGATTATTATACTCAGGGAAAGGATGCAGGCAGGAATAAGTAATTAAGAACTTGGTTGACCATCATACGGAAATTAGTAGATGAAAAAATCAGAGGATGTGGGCAAAAGTCTTGTACGACGCTGTTTGGGCGGGACCGAATATTACCCCAAGAGACCTCGGCATGTCCCTGTCAAGGTTTATATGGCATGAGCCGAACTCCCATTTCTGCGCAATTCCTTGCTCTACGCTGGGCACAACAATCGAAGATTGAAACTTTAGGAGTTCTCTGGAAAAGAGATATGTACTTACGGAACTTGAAGAAAAGAGAGTAGGGGTGTCGACAGGATCACTGAACATCAGAATCAAGTGAAGAAGCTTTTTCGACAAGAAGGCCAAGCCAGAGGAATTTTGAAGTGGGAGATCTCGTCCTTTCTCTGGGACAAGCGAAGAGAGCCATAAGGGGTATGGCACGGAAAATTTTGAAATTTTCCCTATGAGAGGGCCCTTCAAAATCAAGCAACTCAATGGAGAGGAATAGTTTTTATCTCTCATATCTGGATGGAAGCTGAAACTCCCGTTCCCTATAGCGGGCAACATCTCAAGATCTTCAGGAAGTTAGAGCTTGCTCTCTTCTTTGTACAGTTTATTTTAGTTTGTTGTGTTTGCTTTTGTTGTGTGTTTGCTTTCGGTTTTTGTGTGTTTTCTTTGTTCTCCCTCCAGTCCCCCTTGTTTTTTGACTCCCTTGCCCAATGATAGCACATGTGATCTGGGATTCTCTACCCCCGAACGTTTTCAATCAGGGATAGTCCCCAGAAAGAGACCAGCTGTTTATCCCGTAAAATTGACAAGGCAATTTTACGATAACCATTACCAAAATTTTGTTCGATCCCTCATTAGGGATCGCTTCGCGTTCAAAATATTGTAAAAATCCCTTCCCGGGAAATTCAGTTTTTCAACTTGGTCTTTTGAGCCCCCTTTTTTTTGCTGGGCGCATGGTTTTGCCTTGCACACATCAATTTTTGATGCGCCTTCTTAAAAGCCTTTGGGCGCATGTTTTCCATGTTAACACGTCTTTCGGTGCGCCAAAAGGATGTTGAGTCGTTTTGGTGCGCCAAAGGGCGCACGGTAATATCTTTTTACATCAATTTTTGGCGATGTGCCAAAGGGCGCACATAGCTTCGTGTCAGACAACTCGTTGATGCGCTAAAGGCGCGCTCATTCTCTGTTGTCATTCCTTTCCATGCGCCAAAGGGCGCACGCTTTCCCCTTGTCGACAGTTGTTTCCTTGCGCCATCAAAAAGTTCGGTTCGTGGCGCATTTAATGACAAGTTTTTCTATATATACCCTGCCGCCATGTCCATTTTCATTTTCATTTTGACAAGCATGTGATCGCTCTGGATTTGTCAGCTCTGCTCTGTCATTATCTCGCCCTGTGGACCCGCTTTTCCGATTTTAACATATATTTAAGGTAAGAGGTTTCATTCCTACTTTTTTCATTGGCATGCTTTTCGTGTTTTGGTCTGTGTTATGGTCTGCTGGTCTGTGTTTTAAAAGAGATGTTTAGGTGTTTCCCCCTGAGCTTTTCCATCGTTTTCTTTCTCTTCCTCCCTCTTTCCAAATCTACTGAAAGGGAGCTGTTTTTTGAAAATGGGCTTGGTCTGCTAACTTTTTATATGAAACCCTTTGTCCATGCTATCTTTGAAGTGGAAGAAAGAATGAAATATCTGAGTAGTTAGTATAGTTCTTAGGCGCACTGGCGCGCCTTGTTGCAATAAAAACAGTTGCGCCCCTCGGCGCACTTACCCACCATGCTACAGGTCTAAAGCCCGCGCCAATGGCGCACCCTCTTGTCATGCTGCACCTAGAACTCATGCGCCCTCAAGGGCGCACCCAGCTTTCATGCAACACAAGCCTTCTGCGCGCAAGTATAAAGCTATATTGCTCAAGGTGCAAGGCGCGGCGCATCCTCCATTGCAGTAACATAATGTTGTGTAAAACCTTCATGCGCCGTGCCAAAGCCTTTGGCGCACCATTTGTTAATGTTACACAATCTTCCAATGCGCCAAAGGCGCACCGAACCCCAATGTAACACGCATTCCCTGTGCGCCCTGCTATAGAATGCAACCTGCTTCATCCATGCGCCATGCGCCTTTGACGCCAGTATAACCTCTGCAACACTCTTTTTCTGTGCGCCTTATCTATTTGGCCTGCCAGTTGCATTTTTCCCGCGCCCTAGGCCTTAAAATCTCTAACTCTTTCTTCTGCTAGCTTTCCAATGGAAGATCAAATGACAAATTCAACCTTTTTGGATTGGGTCTCACTTCTTCTTCGTACAGATCAGCAACTAAGTT
Source organism: Taxus chinensis (assembly GCA_019776745.2). NCBI lineage: Eukaryota > Viridiplantae > Streptophyta > Pinopsida > Cupressales > Taxaceae > Taxus > Taxus chinensis. Next base: position 83,641 of record JAHRHJ020000243.1, on the reverse strand, counting down.
CGAAAGAACACATGTCTACGTCAAGCAAAAAGCCCACCAAACCAAGAGGAAAAGCTAAGCTGACAGAAGAAGAGATGAAATACAAATATCAGAGGGTCAGGATGCCCGAATCACAGGCTGAGTGCAGTATGGATGTCAGAGACTCTGAATTGGGTCACATTGACATGGATGAATTCTGGGTTAGAACTCAAAAGGTCACAAGGGGTCCATGGATGGACAAGTTAATAGGCAGTGCCCTGCACTTCACCGGAGGAATCCCTGTCAGCGCTGTCAACAACGAATTCATGATGGTGATTGCCCAATGTTACAACAAAGACACAAGATGTGTCGAGAATAGCAAGGGCGAGGTAGTCATAAACCTCACTGCCCGTCATTTTGAAATAATGCTCGCATCCCTCATCACCGGAACTACGTGGCTGTTAGCCAACGAGAATGCATCAAGGCCTGGGAAGACAACGAAACCAGTGCATGCAGTTGATGAATGAGGTCTACCTAAAGAACAAGAAGGCGGTTACCCGGTGGCCTCAGACTATCCACCGAAGTGATTTCTCAGAGGAACTCAGTGATTCTATCACTTTCCTGAGCAGAGTCTTCGGGCTTTCAGATGCCCACTATTTCCATAAGTGGATGCTGCGGTACCTGGAGACAATGAATAAGAATTTTCCCGATCAGCGCTTTTGCTGGGGTGAAATAATCAGCAGCACCATCTCTGAGCAGCTACAACAGTTCGCCACAACAGGAGTGTTCCATATGAACTCCTATGTAGTCTATGCTGCAGCGTCAGCAAGCAAGGGATTATCCAGGGCTGAACCGAAGTGGAGTATGGCCTCAGGCCAAGATATTTGATTACTATCCAGAGCTGAGGCTGGAGAATAGCATCCAACATTTCGCAAAAGTTAACGATGCATTCTTCTATCATGTCATCTGCCTACTGAGGCCAAACATGACTCATAGCCGGACAACCAAGAACATAGTAGCAGTCACAAAGAAATGGGGGGCCCTGTTCACCCAATTTCCCACATTCACCTATCTAAGGGCTGCCAACTTTTTGGGAGAGCCAACCAGGCTACCGAGGTATGCTGGACCAAGGCTGATTCTATTAGAACTATCAAGACAGCTGGTCACGTATACCATGAAAAGTGCCTCAAAAGAAAAGAAGGGTGGAACTCCTTTCCCCCTCATAGTGGGCCGGTACACATGCTCCTCCTACCATAAGGTGAAGGAAATGTTCGCAGAGCTGGAGCTACTCAATTTGAAGCATGACTTCCCAGCCAGGCCTACCTTCGACCCAAGAAGCTGCCTGCCAAAAGCGAAGCTCGATCCGATCCATGTCCCTCAAATTGAGGATATTTACATTGACGTTCTCCATGAGGTAGAACTCAGAAGAAAGGATCATTCGCGCTTAGCATTGGAGGAAATCATCCAATACGGAGTGGCCATTGTCCCCGAAGGCTTCCAGACTACGGAAGATGAAGTAGATAAGGTGTATAATGACACAGATGGGGACAATTGGCCCTTCCCGGCCATTGACAGGAATAAGTCTCCTCAAACAATTGAGGAGAGGGTCAAGGAGACTATGCGGAGAACAGAGCATTGGTGCCGCATGAACGGACTAATCTACCTCGGGGTAGATTTCATAACTTCCCCTTTGGGTAACGCATCTCCAAGGTCAAAGAAGCAGCTGAAAGGCAAAGGTGCAGAAGGTGAGCCTAGCACCATTCAGGAGGAAGCCCCTGAAAGTCCTCTTCCTTCAGAGCCTGAACAAGTAATAACTCTGGATTCGCCAGAAAAAGAATTGACAGAGGATAGTCCTATACGTCCATCCACCCAGGATGTCGGCATCGCTACAACTTTAGAGGTCCCTTCTATCCCTTCTTCTTCTCTTCCTTCCCCTCCTCGAGTGACTCAAACGACCACCCCTTTGGTCGTGTCCTCTCCCCCACCTTCTATTTTTCCCCTTTCCTCTTCCTCTATCTTCTCTTACCTCACAGAGCTGTCCCCCAGTATTTCTTCTCTCATCTCTCAGTTCCCTTTTGCCCCCACAGTTTCCTCTCCTACAGTAGCTCCTACCCCTATGAGCATTAGGAGTTTGGCTTCTCTATCAATGCCACCACTAAGTGTCTCAACCCATTTCCCTCAGTACACTGTAGTTTCCACTTCTTCTTCCACCGTTCCATCTTCTCCCTTAAGTCCAGCATGGATCTCCCAGCACCTGAGTCAACATAAAAGGAAATTCCCCATTACACCTATGGACTTCTCCGTCATCCTAACGAAATGAGCTAAGAAGAAGAAGCCAATAACCTACTTCTCTCAGAGCTCCTCAGGTGAAAGAGTAATGGAGATTGCGTATCCTGATCCCGCAAAGGATAAAAAGGATCTGTCCCCTACAGATTATAAAGTGATGCAGGTCACAATGTGAACATCATCCGAGAGCCTTCAAGGAGAGGCCCTATCTGCAGTAGATGCCCTTTGCAAGAAGCTTCAAGAAGCAAAGGAATAGAAGAGGCTACTGAAAGAGCAGAATAAACATCTTCTCCATGCCTTGTAGAAAATGGTTAGTTCACCTCCTACAATTTCCGCCAAGACTCCTAAGGCTGCTTAGTCAGGATAAGATAAATGAATATTCACCAAGATTGGCGAACAAGGCATGGCAGTATCCACCTGGAGGAGACCAGATCCTCAAAGATAGTGATGAAGTAATCGCCGAAGTATCACCGAGTTTATACTCAGAACATTGAGTCGGGTGAACAAAGAACTCCAGGCGATTAGCAAGACCGATCTCCGAAGAGTTGGACCATGCTAGGTTACAACATGAGACATTCCAACAAGATGGACGACTACTCAGTCGATGATTTGATTAAATTTGGCAGTCTTTGATCACCCCAGAGAACCTTAACAAAATTCCTATGTCTACTTTGGACTACCAGATTCGATCAGATGGAATTTGTCCTAGAAAAGATAGATAAGGTCAAGGAGGAAGCCCTAGATGCAATGCTTCAAATGGAGAAAATTTTCCTAAGCCATGTCTCTAGGGCTTGCTTACTCCGTCATTCTACCTTGACATAATCTAGATGAAACTATTTTAATCTTCAAAGAGATCGTCTCACAATGGTTAGAACCAAAAGCCACTTTTGACACTAAATCCATCAACAACCTTCTGGCCTGCCACGGACTTTGTCGGGATACTTGATGGAGGTAGAGTAATGAGTACTTCCAAACTCCCTGAAAAACTCAGAGACGAACAAGAGACTTGTGAAGTCAATCGGTGAATGGCACCAAGGGTCCAGCCCAGGATCAACTTGGGCCAACTGATGATCAGTAAATTTATGGAGTACCAGCGCCCAATTCCACATATCACCTCTCCTAAGCAGCATCAGTAACAGGCATACTCCCTTCTAGGCCATAAGAAAATGATGACGAGTAGCTTCTTCTTCTTCTTCTTCTTGGCTTCTTCTTCTCTGTAATCTCCGACTTTCTTTTCGAAATGTCTAAAATGTGTTGGCACAAATGATGACATCATCCATGTTGCAACCATGGGATGTTGTCATCCACCAAGTTTCCTTAAGTCAAGAGTTGACTTTTAGATATTTTGTACATATTTTTTGTAATTAGTTTTTGGTTTCTTTTTTCCTTCTCTCCTCCTTCTTCTATATATACTTGGATACTTTTTGTATTTAAGGAGGTGAACACTTGTTTTAGATAAAAAATAGAAGTGAAAAGAGAAAGGCTTTATAGCTTTCTTGTAATAGAAAAGAACACATTAATACAAATATTAAGACTTTTTGCTGAATATGCTGTGTTGTGGGCATCTAGATCTTTCTTATGTCAGATCTGTATGTGCATTTATTTTGTTGGATTCATATCTATCTCTAATTTCTTGTCATTTGTTCATTAGTATTGCTTTGTTCATTTATGAAAGTAGGTTTGGCTCCATTTATTACCAATCCCGAACCATAAACCCTCTAACCTTTCTACTTTGGAATTCTTTTCTTTTCTCCCTTCGAACCCATTCTTTCCTCATCATTCCCTCCATTCCTTTCTTTTCTCATTTTTTGGCGACTCTACTTGGATGAGATCCCAAACCCCCGACAGCAGAATTTTGTTAGACTTGCACAGATTCTTACTGGTAGAAATAGAAATAAACGAGCTTTCACTTTTATGTCTCAAAGAGGGGCTATGCCGTGCAACATTGCTGGCTCGTCTATCCATAAATCTACTCTCGCGCGATAGATTTTCGGACCAACAAAATGGCCACGTGGTGACCATTTCTACCTCGATCATTTGGCACAAGTTCTCAAATTTTTACCAGCATATTGAATCTGATTGTATTCATGAGCAGCCATGTGGCACTCATTGCTCAGTGGAAAGCGAACCTTGGAGCTTCAAAATTACCTTTTAATTACTGCTCATATGGGTATGCATACTGATCTTGAATTTCTCAAATGCTGACTTGGATTTGTAAAACATGTTGGAGGTGTGATAAACTGTTGTTGTTGAAAATGTGAATTCCATGATGGAAATGAAGTCATGATTGCACAACTTCATGGAATGGAAAAGAATGAAAGAGATGGAAAGAAGGATGGATGGGAATGGATGGAAAACAGGTCTGCAACTTGATTGGTGATCAGATGGAGTCGCTAGATGTGTTTGCAAGTTCCTCCAAAGGCTGGAATCTTCACAGGAACACACCAACCTGCAAAAGATGAAAGTGAAGAGCTCTAAGGTCCCACCCGGCGTGCCAAAACTATTAGTGCAAAATCACAACACCCCTGGATGCTGATTAGATTTCTAGGTTGATCAATCTTGCATCCAGTGTGATTGCACAACATGGAAACCTTTCTCCAAGTGTGGGACTTGTAAAAATGAGAAAGGAATCTCCAGAGAAGGCTGGTTCCTGCTCCTAAACTACCTGCCACAAGCTATTCCAGTGCAGGCAAGCTAATCTAAACCTAATCTAACCATGCCAAGGAGACAGAGAGAGAAAAAAGGGAAAAAGAGCAAAAGCCTACACTAAAACGGTGATACACCAAAGAAGGAGAATGTTGAACATCTATCAAAACTGCCATGGAACAAAGAGAGGTGAGCAATGGGAAGGATGGACAGATGCATCACAGGCCCAAAGATAGATTTCACACAGAAAATGTCCCAAAACTCCATGAACATAGCTCCAAACCTGCAATGAACATTCAGAACATGCACAAATACCTGCAAATGAAGAGAGGCAAGAAGAAAACAAAAAAAAAGCCAAGGATGGACAGATGCATCACAAAACATGTTTTTGTTGCTTCAGAAGTTTGCACAGAACATCATTTCAATAGTAAAAGGAAAAAAACATTCCATTACAGAGCAAGGGAGGAGGTTCGAACTCCATTTTCAACCCTGGAGAAGAAAAGAAGGGAGGGCAGAGCAAGAAAAGATGAACAACTTGTAATCATATCTTCCAAAATCAAGCCAAATCTAGCTTTTACATTACATAGGTCGAGCCCATGAGAGAGAAAGAGGAAAAATGAGGGAGCTCATTCCTCATTTACTAAAAATGCATTTTAAATCATTATGGGGACCTTACAAACCCATAGCCTATCATTTCCATGTGACCATTTGCAGACAAGAAGAATGCGACCCATTCTGTTGTATTAAATTTGGTCGCTGAAATGTCACTTCTGGCCATGAACACGCGCCAGAGACGTTTCTTGATTTTATCTCTCCAAACTAAACCAAAATGCAAAATTGACCCTAGAATCGTGTAGATAATTTCATCAGCTTTCCATTGATATAAAGAACATGCAAATCTGAGCTCTGGATCAAAAGATATGGGGGTTTGAAGATTTAGGGCAAAAAAACAGGCCGGAAAACAGATATTTGAATTTTTTCCCTGCGCTCTGCCATCTGGATGACACGTGTCAGGCACTGATTGGATGGGAAATTCTCTCTCCTCCACCTTTCCGTGGGCTTCCCTTTGAAATTTTGACACTTTTTTCATACTTTGGAAAAATTCTCATTTTCCCCCCGCGCCCCGCCACTTGGGACACGTGGCATGCTTTGGTTCGTTGACAGGGGCATGCGGGAAAACCTTTTACCTTTTAGTTTTTTGGCCAAAACTTTTGCTAAATTTTTTAATTCCTCCCTGAGCTCCACACTTCCCCCTCGCCTTAGGACACGTGTCCTGTGTCTATTGGCTCAGGCCAAGCTCCTTCAAACCTCACCCTTTGAACTTTTGGGCCCAAAAACACTTAGTTGAATGCAGGAGTTTATTTCGCCTCCCCTTGTCTAGACGACGCATCACATTCTTATTCGTTGGCAGATTTTCTGGGTCTTCGCATCCCTCACGTATTTTTGGCCTTGATGTCCCAAACCGTCTGGGACAAATTTCTCCGATCCGCCCGATTCGGGCTTCCCTGTCCCTCTTTGAGGCAAAGACACGTGGCACATTTCCATTTTCTCTCGGCTCTTTCGGCTCTCGCGTGTCCAACCGCTCGTACTTTTTTCTTAAATGTCCCAAATGATCAATTCCTCTGTTTCGGCCGAATTGGGGTTCGCGTCCTAGAAACCGTTACATTTGTCACTAACTGTCCCAACTGTGTGAAACAAAGACATGCAATTTTTTCCCTTTATAAATGTAAACCGATGTCGCCTTTTCGCGTCCCACGCGTACCCCACGGCCTAGATGTCCCAATTGCTGCGTGGACCACCTGGAGGCTTTTCAGCCGTTCGCGCCCTATGACGTCCCAACTGTCCCAAGGACCGCCTGGACTAGGACTTAGCCAATTTTCATGATTTTTTTAATCCATTGGATTCTGCCCCAAGCTTGGTTTTTGCAACTTTTTCACCCCTTTTTAGAACTTTCTCAAAAATCTTCTTGGACAGGATGAGTTAGAAGGAAGCCGATAGGGGCCCCAGAAACATGATTTATTTTGCCTTGAATCAATAAGATTACTCTTGCTCGGGACTGAAGAATTTGTATGCATGTTATAAAATTACCCTGGGGGGTGATTTTGGATAACAACAACCACATGTAGGTAATGCTTAGAAGTAATTGGACCCTTATAATAAATTAGCTCAAAGTTATCTAGCATATTATATTAAGTTATGTCATTCATTTTAACTTATATGGAATTTTCTTTAAAGCATTGGTCAGTGACTAAAATAAGTGAATTATGATCATTGCATTAAAACATTTGAAGTACAATTTTTATACTTTTAGTATTGAGACATATACCCAGTTATTCACTAATTATTTGTAAGTCATTGGTAGTATACATGCCTTAATGACATTCAATTAATGAACACATGCAAATAATCTCATTTAATAAAATACATGAAAGTTATAGTGAACATTCAATGAAGTCATTAGACCATAAAATAGTTTGAAATGACAAAGTTATTTGCTTCACAACTTAGTAATATTCAGAGTTACAATTCCATAATAAGTATTAAAATAAAATGCATAGGTTTGATCACATTCCAATACTCCAGTGCCATTTCCTAATACACCAATTCACTCCATTTCATAAATCATTTACATCATGATAGGTGTTTTAACTTGCAATATGTTACAAAAATTATGTAATTTTTAAAATTAACTATCTCAAATAAGAAAAATACAATAATTTATAATGAATACAATATATTAAAACTATTCTATGACAATACTTATCACATTCGTCAGAGATCCATCCAATGTTACAGTCATGTAAATGAGAGAAATAATATTCTTAATTAGTGCTTTTTCTAACCACAAGCATTACTATCCCCACACACCTCTCATAAAGTGAGAGTGTTCAGGGACCTTCATGAGAAGAAAAATGTGAGAAATTAAAAAAGGTAAGAGAGAATGGTCATGTCTAGTGCAGTACCCAAAAAGTGGTAGACCTACGAACAATAGGAATATAACATCCTAGAAATAATAATAGTCATATGAATATGATTTCATCTAAAATACTTAGTGGTAACAATAGCTACACATTCCTAATTTTCAACTTTCAATAAATGTACCAAGGCATGAATTAATCCTACTTTGGAGTAATCAGATGAGGAGAAGACCTTGAAGAATCTGATCCATAGTCCACTCTTGACCCATAAGAACTTTTCATGTGTGAATAAATTAATTAGTGCTATGTAACCCATGATATTTGAGGTCACTACCTAGTCCATATAATCAATTCTCTCACAACATTCCCTTCTTACCATTTTGAGAAACCCACAACATGACATCTCTATGTCCATAAACAAACAATGTTGGATAAACTAAAACTAGGACACAAACAACAATAACCTTCCCAAATATCCCATACCACTCATTCACATTATTTATTTAAGGACCCTAATCAGGTTTGTAACCCCAAAAATTTTAAGACAAATCATGAATAGGACGTGAGAAATCACATACTCTCTTAGATGTCCCATACCACTTAGAGCTTGTTATTAGGTAGGATTACTAAGTTTGGTTTTCCAGACATAATATGACTCAAAAGAGCTATAATTGTCTTATAGATATCGATTTAATACTTGGTTTCAAGTTTTCCGTGAGTTCTAAATTTGGTGGAATACTTAATATAAGGATAAATGGAAGGAAACAAACATAACCATTACAATCATTATCACACTTTTTGGAACAACCTATTTTTAAATAATGTATTTCCCCATGTCAGGAACTCTGTTACTATCTTTTCATCCAGAAGGTAATTTAGACACACAAGGAGTCTGCATGGGATAGAAGGCCAGGATCAAGGGTGCAGAAGGACAGGAAGGACCCGCACGTGGAAGGCAAGTTCAGCTTTCAGGACTTAGCCAATTTTGAGCATGAAGACCTATTTTTAGAAGATGGCATGTGGAACACACCAACGATGCAGAGACATGCGTGCCATGCATTGTCTATCTTTGGAGGAGTGGATCGAAGCATTTTGCATGGAGACGAGCTAAGAATAGAATTGACACTTCAGTTAACTACAAGAGGTCTATAGATAGCACACTTGCATGTGTGGCTATGCTTGTAAATGGCGTGTGGCTATCAATAGCATGTGGCCTATTTCTGGAATAGATAAGTGGTGAAGGGAAAGTCCCCACCCTATATATATGATGTTAGGTACATAGTAGAAGTAGATGTATGAGAGTGTGAGAGTATGTATGTACAGAGATGTGATGTATGTGTGTGTATAGAGATATACGCATATGACTGAATTACTGTATCAGATCCATACGCGCATTGGTATAGATTGACAATACTGTAAGGAGCTTCTGTATTTATTAATAGATGGAAGATATTGGCTGAATCTAAGTGTCATTCTGTGTGTAATTGAGTAGTGCATGTTATTGATTCAATCATGATTACTGTTTAAGCTTGTTCTTTCATAGATCTGAGTGTAGCATGCATTGTAGAATGATGGATTAGTTATGAATCTATATGTTTCTTCCTTCATCATGCTAACATCCTGCTACAACAACCCTAAAGAGGGACCTGGTACCTTTGCGCGCTTCGGGTGAGCACTCAGTCAAGGCTGAGTGATGTGCCAGTGTGACTAGGGTGTTATCTGGTAAATTCTAGGCTGCATCATTGGTTCCATTTCCGGGACCTCTTTTTCAGTTGTTTTCAGGATGGTTCACGATGAAGACATACCGGTTAACTCTAGCAAGTATTGAGGAATGGATACATGATCTGGAGGAAGAATATGCATGGTGGTTCAGCAGTGGATCTGAGTTTAACACACACACTTGGGTAGAACAGAATCTGTATGACAACTTATATGAGAGATTTTTCACTATCTTTCCAGTAGAACTATACGAGTGGCTTACTGCTTATGCATCTCAGTGGAATTGGAGGTATCACACACTTGTCTAGACACAGGAAGAATTTCAGGCCCTTTATGATGCTGATCTGATCTGGACTCACACTGTGGATACATGGTTTCATGGTGTTCTAAATAGTTATATTCTGGAATATTCAATTTCGACGTACTCTTTCCCAGAGGTAGCTGAATTCTAGTTTTTGCGGTATCCAAGAGGAACATATTTGCAAGGTATTCCACTGGCAATCAAGATCTTGATGGTAACTTTGAACCTGGAGAGAGTAAACCGATGGCTAACTAAACTTCACCACATGCACGAGGGTAGGAACAGGTTTGGTTTAAGATGGCAGACCTAGCGGTAGAGAGGTAGAGAGAGGAAAGGTGGCTTAAGTATAATGAGGCACGAAAGAGGGAGATAGAGAAGCAGCATTCCATTGCAGAAAGTATGGCATTGAGGAGAGAGATGGCTCATGAAGGATTTACAGCTCACGTAGAAGACGTGGAGCCAGAGCATCAGGAACTCCCCCATCTTGGAAAGCATGATAGAGATCCCCCCTCGGCCTCACACAGAAGTGTGCCAGCAGAGACTACCTGGACCACGGGTGCACATCTTAATCCACCTGGTGACCTAGCCCTTGCACTTGGTTTTTCAGTATCTAGTACGACAAGTAACCAACAAACTAACTTGGGAAGTAGGAGAGCAGGAGTAAGTCAGGGATCAAGTACATCAATGGCAGGACAGATGACTTCAATGTTATTTGGAGGAACATTCTTAGGCACATCATCCACATAGAATGTGAGCATGCAGAATGTTGGATTCACCTCTGGAAGTGGAACTACCTCACAGACTGTAGGGGTTCAGTATAGTACTACTGTCAGAGCACAGGGGAGTACATCTACAGGTCCTATTCCAACTACAGGTGGAGGATCAGAGGTATAGGTGGTTCTAGTTTTGGTGGATCTGGTGGTTCTGGAGGTAGAGGGAACACAGGAGGTTCTGGATCAGGTGGTCAAGGTCCACAACAACCACAAAATATCTATATGGAGATGTCTCTTCGTCTCCCAGAATATAGAGGTATAGAGGATGCTGCCAAACATGTGCATATGTGTGAAATCTTGTGGCACGCTAAAGGGATCATGGCTGCTGAGCGTAAGGCAAGTCAATTCGTTACTACATTACAGGGATGTGCACACAGCTGGTATAGGAAGTTTGACCCTGATCAAACTTGCGTGGATTATGCAGCATTGAGGGATGCTTTCTTGAAAGAGTTCCATATCCCTGAGTTTGAGCAGAAGAGTATAAGTGCACTCAAGGATATCAAGCAAGGCACTACTGAGAGTGTACATGAGTATGATGCTCATTTTAAGACACTTCTATCTAAGCTATCTTATGATATTCACGCTAGCCAGCATGCACAATGGTTCGTTGGAGGATTGATTACACCTTTTAGAAGGGCACTGTCACATAAGACATACACTGATCCACGTGAAGCACTGGAAGCAGCTTTGCATGCTGAGGTAGTTGGGAGCATTGACACTGGCATTAGTCCATTCTTAGAGGCACAGATTGCAGCTATGGAAAAGCAGTTAGAGAAGCTATCAGCAAATTCAGCCCATGAAACATGCTCAGGAATTTGGTGTACAGATTGTGAAGTGGAAGGTCACACCAAGGATAGTTTCCCTCACAGATCTGTACACTCATTACTGTTGGACTGTGAGATTTTCCATTTGAATCATGATGCTAGTCACTGTCCTTTGTTACAGCACACGATAAGGAAGAATGTATCTTGCTTTTGCAAGATTTGCAGGTCCACGACCCATGATACTGAGGATTGTCAGTTGATTGGTCAGATCCAGGATGCTATAGACATTGGGGTATGACAGACAAGTATAACAGATAATTCTAAGGGTAAGAATGAGCACCAGGATCGGGATCATAATCAAACATGCTATGACAGGAATGAGGGGCATTTTGAAGGAGGTCATGGAAGGGGACATGGATATCATGGTGGATATGGAGGATGAGGCCATGGTGGAGGAAGAGGTGAGTTCCCTCATGGAACATGTTATACGTGTGGATCTCCTGACCACTATAGGCATGAATGTCCTCAGAATATTGCATGTTCTTTCTGTGGAAAGAACCATAGCTATGAAGAGTGCCCAGACTTATATGAGCATCTGAGTAAGCAGCATAAGCAAGAAAACAAAGGCACTGGATGGTTAGAATCCAGCATGCATGGTAGAAGATCAGTGGATGCCCAAGATAGCAGAAGGACCTGAGGCATTGACAGTGAATATTACTACACATGCTGAAGTGGCACGCACAAGAGAGGCATTGCACCAGAAGCCTACGATCACCAAGGAGGAGGTTTTGCATGCAAGGTACCCAGATCCTGCTCATCAGAAGGAAGTTTACCAGGATACCATGGAAGTGCTAAGGAATCTTCAGGGTGAGATACAGTACCTAAAGGAGTAGAAGAAAGCATCAGAGACAGTCCAAACTGATATCGATGATCTGTGAGAGGTGTGCAAGATGTTGCGCCAGGAGAACATTATTCCACTATTAGGAAGTTGGTTAAAAGGGAACACTCCACGCACAAGTCTTGAGACCAGATGATAGATTCTGCATGCAAATCTTCCCCCTGATAGCATTGACTATGAAAAAGAAATTACTCTGAATGTTGTTGTGGATGGGTGGTTGTTGAGCAACATATTGATTGATACAGGTGCGGAAGTAAATGTGCTTACATTAGATGCATGGGTACAAATGGGGAGGCCTCCATTGCAGCCATCATCTAATGTGTTATTTATGGAAAACTAGACTAAGGCCACTCCCATAGGAGTTTTGAAAGATGCATCTATAACTATACAAGGGGCCAAGTTCACTGGGGATTTTGAGGTATTAGCACTTGCAGAAGTAGACAATTTTCCAGCCCTGCTTGGACGCCCTTGGTGTTATGCGAATAATGCTGACTTGAGATTCAATAAGGGGTATATCAGCTTTGAAAACAAGGAGGAAAGGGTTGTGATACCTTTGACAGATGGGAATTCTACACCATATGTTGAGCCTCTAAGTGAGGAGGACTTAAACAGAGTTTATGTACGCGCTATTTAGGACCCAGAGGTCAATGAGCCATCAAAAGAAGGCATCCTACAGTGGGAGGATTCTCATTCTATTAGTGATACTACGAGTATTGCTTGTGACAATTGGGCTCATGGTACATATGAATTAGTAGGGCGCGAGGTGAAAAGCGTGGTTGCATGCAAGAATGGACTTCATTCGATTCGATGGATAGGTAGCACAGTACCTTGGTATACAGGGGCAGAAGATCTTCCTGCATTTTTGAAGGCCATGGAAACACAGTGGACAGATCAAATTAAGAGAAGAGATATGTTAGTATATACACTTGCGCGGGACAACAGCGCGCTGGTGGGTAGTCCACAGAGATAATCTTATAAACTGGGAAGAGATTGGAGTCACTTTGTCTACTAGGTTTATAAGGAACAATGCACCTACGCAAATCTGCACTTATCATGGTGATCAACCTGTTCAGCATCACATTCAGCAGTGTGAGAGACTCTGGACAGCAGGACAGGAAGCATTACCACCTTCACTCTGGGTGCATAGATTGTATTCTACGCTACAAGGATGTGCACGTGCCTGGTATGTATATGCAGAACTACATTGAGAGGCTAGGAAACTGGCAAGATTTGACTACAGGAATGATCCAGACTTTTGACTACTTCTCGACTAAACCTCCTGTAGAAGAGGCATTAAAATTTGTCAAGCACTTAACTATGGGAGATAGTGCAAAAGTAGAAGAGCATATTCAGGAATTATTTGGTGAGGTAGAGTCTGGAGCATGTTTTGAAAAGGAAGAAGAAATGGACTCCATACTACTTGAATGCGCTTTCCTTGAGAAAGAGAAAGGAAAGATGGTTTACATCGTGGATGATGAGGAAGTTGAGAACCTGGATATTGAACATTCACAAGGGGTGCACGAGGTCTTGGATAGTGCAGACAAGGATACACACACCTACCATGAACCCATGAAGACAAAGAAGGTGAATATAGGTTCGGAGGCTGAGCCTAAGGAGGCCATAATTGGAGACTACTGGTCAGACTCAGAGGTAGAAAAGATCATCGAGTTACTCAGGGATTATCAGGACTTATTCCCTCGAGGGTATCATGAACTTAAAGGTGTGCATGAATCACTTGGGGAAATGAAGATAAAACTTAAGGATGGTGCATGACCAGTTAGAAAGAGACCTTACAAAATGAATCCTAATTTGCATGAAAAGGTAAAAGAAGAAATTGATAAAATGTTGAAATCTGGAATTATCAAGCCCCTTGATGAGTCAGAATGGGTTAGCCCAATGGTGATCAGTATCAAGAAGGATGGATGAATTAGAATATGTGTGGACTATAGGGAGCTGAATGTTGCATGCATCACAGATCCATTCCCTATGCCATTCACTGAGGAAATACTAGGAGTTGCAGGGCGTGAAATATATTCCTTCACAGATGGGTTTTCTGGGTATCATCAGGTTAGGATTGCTCAGGAGGATCAAGAAAAGACAACATTTACTACTGAATGGGGTAGTTTTTCCTATACTGTGATGCCTTTTGGATTGAAAAATGTGCCTGTTGTATTCTCGCGCATAGTTGTTCAGGCATTCAAATATTTTATTCACAACTTCTTACAGGTCTACCTAGATGATTGGACAGTATATGGGCTTGTGAAAGATCATTGTGACAATCTGCGCTTAATGTTTGAATGATGCAGACAATTGAGTATCTCTTTGAACATCAAGAAGTGCATATTTGCTACACCATTTGGGATACTGTTAGGACATATAATCTGCAAGGAAGGTTTGCTAGTTGATCCAGCCAAGGTTGCAGTCATTTTAGGCCTGGAAGCACCTACCAGTCAAAGTGAGGTGCATGGATTTTTAGGTCATACAGGATATTATAGAAAATTCATCAAAGGGTATGCCAAAATTGTTGCACCCTTGGAAGAATTACTGAAGGGGAAAGGTACATTTTATTGGGGAGAACCGCAGCAACGTGTGTTTGAGAAATTAAAAGAGAAACTTACTACCACACCCATTCTGCACTTTTTCCTCATGGGATAAACCATTTCATGTGCATGTGGATGCTTCTGGCATGGCCATTGGCATTGTGTTAGCTCAACCTACTGAAGGTATTGTAGATCATCCAATCTATTTTGCTAGTAGGAAGCTGACTCCTGCTGAACAGAATTATACAACTACAGAGCGTGAAGCTTTGTCAATGATCTATGCATTGTACAAGTTTCGACAGTACTTGTTAGCAACACCATTTGTGTTTTATACAGATCACATGGCATTGAAGTACTTGGTAAACAAGCCCATCTTACAGGGGCACATATGCAGATGGGTGCTCCTATTTCAAGAGTTTGACTTCACAGTTGTGGTGAAGCCAGGGAAAAGCAATTCTGGACCAGACCATTTATCTAGAATCAATTCAGGAGAGGAAGCACAGAAAATTGAAGAAACCATGCCAGATGCACAGTTATATAGGTTACAACACGTGCCCATGGAATTAGAAGACATTGCTGTCTTTCTATGAACTGGTATGACACCAGAAGGAATGAAAGCATTAGAAAAGAAGCAACTTGTTATATGTGCGGCACCATTTATGTTAATCAGTGGTGACCTCTACAAGCTAGGCAAGAGATGAAGTATTACGCCATTGTGTATTAGAGCATGAGCATAAGGATATCATGGAAGAAGCTCATGGTGGTATTGCAGGAGGCCATTATGCAGGTGATGCGACTGCCCGGAAGATCCTACTTGTTGGATTATGGTGGGAGACATTGTATAAGGACTGTAAAGAATATTGTAAGGCATGTGATCATTGTCAGTGCCTAGGAAAACCAGGGCAAAGAGATGAGATGCCTTTGAGACCAATTACTAGTGCCGAACCATTTGAGAAATGGGCCATTGACTTTGTAGGACCTATTTCACCAGCCAGCCACATGTAGGACTAGATCACGCTATATCATTACTTGCATAGATTATCTCACATGGTGGGTAGAAGCAGCACCTACGAAGGACTGTACAACAGCTACAACAGCTAGGTTTCTATGGGAGAATGTTCTTACAAGATATGGATGTCCTTTAAGCTTGACAAGTGATAGAGGTATACACTTTTTGAATGAGACAATCAGGATCCTATTAGATGAGTTTATGGTTGCACACCATAAAACTACACCTTACCATCCTGAGGAAAATAGAACTGCTGAGGCCTTCAACAAGATTTTGTGCCAGACTTTGACAAAATTTTGTGATGTCGAAAGAAAGGATTAGGATGAAAAAGTATCAGCTGTTCTTGGGCATATAGAACAACTTACAAGAGATTGAACAAAGCCACACCATTTCAGTTGGTGTTTGGCATGGAAGCTGTTCTCCCTATAGAATTTATGTTACCTTCTTTGTGCATTGCACATGCTGGAGGTCTAGCTGATGAACAGGCTTTAGAAGAGCATATCGAGAAGATGATTCAACTGGATGAGTGACGAGCCATAGCACGATGGAGTCAGAAGTAGGAAAAGGCCAGGTAGAAGGCATGGCATGACAGAAACATAAGGGATAAGAAGTTTGAGATTGGACAAATGGTACTTCTTTATGACTCAAAGTTCTTGCGCCATCCAGGAAAGCTCAAAGTACATTGGTTGGGGCCGTATGTCATCACTTATATACTTGAATCAGGTGCTTTCCAGTTAGAAGCACTTGATGGAACACGGCTACCCAGTTACTTTAACGGGAGTAGGCTGAAGCCCTACTATAAATAAGTCTTCTTGGTGTTTGTAATAAGGTAGTATTGCCATTTAGATTAGGTTTTCAATTCTGTATTTCCTTAATGTATTTCCTTCATTGTCACTATGCTTTGTCAATTTAGTTGTTGTTCTTGTGTAATAAGCGCACTTGCGTGCATGAAGCTAATTACTATATGAAGAATGTTTATGCACAGAGGACTACACATACCTTTTAGTGTGGGGTGGTTGTAGTTATCCAAGTAAAAGACTGTGGGAATTGAAAGGTGAAAGGAATAAGATGCTACGGGTGTGCTTTAAGTCAATTGAAGAGTGATTCTAAAAAGTGACCAAGGATGGAGATGAATGAAAGAAAAGTATAACATGAGGTAAGCAGAGGCCATGATAACTACCAGGAGAAGGTACAGTGATGAGGTACTCAGGTGCAAGGGTGCATGCTGAAGAGAAGTCTATGACCAGAGGGTAGGAAGGTGTGCTAGAAGGTTATAGCTGGGGCACGAAGATGTACCGCATGGAATGAACGAATTTGGTCAATGAATGAGAGGATATTTGGTAGGTGAAGGAGTAATAAATGCATCAAAATTTGAAAAATTATATAAGGATGGGATGCAGATTCATTTTTACCATTGCGACTAAGAGTATTTGAGGAAAGAGCTAAGTGTGAAGAGCCAAGTGATTGGGTTAAGGTGCGAAGGGTGTGAAACCAAGCATGACAACTAGATCTGTGTGAAAAGAAGCTTGCTTCCTTGATGGTGAAGGGTTTAAGTGAAGCAAGGAGAAAAAAGGAGTTAGGGCATGAAGTTTCCACCTAGGGCATGATTGAATAAAGCTAGGTTTTGATTCAAAAAGTTGCAGAGTTAAAGAGGAGACGTTTGTAAGGTAAAAAAGGCACCTAAGAAGTCATCTGATACAAAAGGAATAAAAGGAAAGAAGAAGGTGGTCATCGAGGAGGAAGAGATGGCACCCAAAAGTGATTTTTCAGAAATGTAATATCTAGAAGGAGTCATCGTTGAATAGGAATGGGATTCACTCATCAAAAAGAGAAAAGTAAGTGAATACAATCACAGGACCACGGAGAACAAGAAGGAGCTCGATTCCTTGCTCACTACAAGGACAAACAAATGCATGACGAATGACATGTCAGTTTATGATGATGCAGGTGAGAAGCTTCTGAAGAGAATTGGGGTCTACCAATTATATGAGCTTCCATATTTTGGGAAGTATGAGCCTTATACCAGTGGCTCATGAGCAGAATGCATGTGGAATTCTTCTACTTTGCAGGATGTAGAGTTAGAATCTCATCATTGCTTATCTCATCTGTGATAGGTTTGAAGGCCATAGGAGAGGATATAAAGAATGATCTCATAGATAAAGTTGCAATCTTAAATACCAAACAGGAGTTGGGGTACTTGAAGGGTTTGCGCGGTATCAATATAGATAAATTGAAGAACTGTTCAGTTGTGCAAGCATTAACATACCTTGTTACAAAGTTGAATGATCAGGAGCAGTGGTCACAGGTAAATACTATGTGGTTACACGTTACACACAAGATGTCAGAAGGAGCAGTCTATAATATTACAGGCTACGTTGTAGAGAAAATAGTTGAGGAAGCGCGCACATGAGGGAAGATCAGATTTGGGGATGTTTTGTTATCACTGGTATTCTTAGAAATTGGAGTACCATACGACGCCAAAGGAAAAGGTATGGGAATAACCCATCGAGAATAAGTCACCAGCTAAAAGGTTCAGCAAGTATCTATGTAAAGGGCCCATAAAATATGACATCAAGCAAAGGGTGGAGAAATGGTATGATATGCTTCGTGTGCCATTAGGAGAAGAGTGGCACATCCCAAAGGACCTACCATCAGTAGTGGGGAAATAACTCTAGTTTGCTGTATATCAACATTTATGTTTAGTGTGCTTCCCAATGAGAGATGGAGTCTGGAGCCCTTGGTGTAAATTACCTTATGTATTCACTGCAAGGTATTTCGAAGCATCTGTTCATAGATTCACAGACACACACCAATTGGTATTCAATGTACATAAGGTAGATTGTGACTACCAAACATTGAGGAAGAAGTATGTGTGTAGACACCCCAATTTCACATCTATCCTAAATCAATTAATTTCCCTTCCTCATTTCCCAAAAAAATACACTTCGAATTAATCAAATATAATTTGATTAATTATCCATTTCAAAATCTAAAATAATCTAATTCTCACCACATGTCATTATTCTCCATGTTTTTCCACTATTGAATTAAAAATTCAAATTCAAATCGTCACCCACCATTCGTGGCCCCCACTCACCTAAAATCCTCCACTTATGAATTAAAAATATAATTCCAATCCTCATCCATTCTTCGTGGTCCCCACTCACCTAATCTTGCCCACATTTTCAAACCACTCACCTAATCTTGCCCACATTTTCAAACCACCCACTTAATCTTGCCCACATTTTCAAACCACTCACTTAATCTTGCCCACATTTTCAAACCATGATTACTTAAATTAATCTAAGCTAATCACTCCCTCAGGCTATAAATACAACCTTACCCCTCCCCTCTAAACACAAGGAGAATAAGCTTTCATGCCATATCTAAGAACTTGCATCCTTTGAGTAAAGAACATCCTTTTGCCTTGTCCTAATGTCAAAATAGCCTCATAATCCTTTTTCCCATCTAGTGCAAAGTAAGAAGATCGTTGTTGCAGGAAGGTCTTGCTCCATCTTGAAGAAAAACACCTACATATCACAAAATCAGGGCTCAATCCAAGTTTCCTAGCCCATTCTGAGGTTTGCTACGGAACGCGAAGGAGGAGGTACGATTATTGGTATTTTATTTCCTTGTTAGTAGTGTATTTTTCCTAGCTTACATTCTGGCACGCCCGGTTACTTTCGATCTATTACCATTAATTTCCCAATTAGTGGTTTTATCTATTCTTTGTTTATTATTATTTCTTTTTTTGTTCCTTATGGTCTTCTTTGGTTAACCTTCACGCTTTGGGTAGTGTTTTTGTTGTGTGGTGTCTTGTGGTGTATCTGCAGGTTATAGCAATAATGAAACTCTGAAGCTCATTCTGTCTTTGATATCCTCGGTGCTTGGTGTTTAGTTCCTAGTTTTGATTTTGCTATTTACTCATCATCTGTAAAAACACATGAACTAGCCATTAGTTTATCATCTTACTGTCATGGGACAACCAATCCGAAAAATGTATTTATTTATTTATTTTTGCTAAAATAACTGCTTTGTAGGAAGTTAATCATTTTTATTTTCTTTTATTTTAATCAATCATTTTGTGATCTAACTCTTTCTTTCTATTTATTTTTCTTTTTTAACCTTGTTGTCAAAATTTTAGCTTCTCAGGTGAAGTATAGAAGTCAAAAAATAAAAAAACTAGCTCCCCAGAGGTTTTTCTCACGTTTAAAATTTTCATTCAGAGCATTCTTGTAGCCCATCTTCCGAAAGCCATAACTTTTGCTCCCAAAATTGGAATGGCTTCATTTTTTTTGACGGAAAGGTATTGAAAATATCTATGCAATGAAAAAATAATTTTTAGATTTAGACTTACAGAAAAATTTTGGTTTCATTTCTTCTAACACTTATCTTTTTAACAAAAAAGCAACAAAATTATAGTTTTATTTTTTTTATTTTTAATTTTAATTTTTATTTATGTAACAACCTCACACGTATGCTCTTTCCTCGCACTTCAAAAGTGATCTTGGAAATCAGAAACGTGAAGCCGCTCGGGCTCTGCACAACCATTTTTTTTAATTTTTAATTTTTTGCCTTACACTTCAATTTTCCACGACAACACTTCTAAGTAACGTTTTCACCCTCTTCTTTCATCGTTTTTTTTTTTTTGTGAAAATAATCATTATCACTATTTCACAATCATGATTAATTACAATAATTATTAACATTAAAAAAAAAAACTATTCCAATTGTATCCGCGTATGCTCTTTTCTTGCGCCTTCGAGCGATCTGGAAAATCAGAAACGGTCACAATTTTTTAGTTTCTTGTTCTAACATTGTAGGATCCTCTAGCTTTGTTTTCCAATTGTCATTTTAATAATTATTTTCCTTTGTCATATTCTTAATATTTGTTTGGTCGTTGGTTGTGTATGCTCTTTTCCTGCGACTTTGAGCGATCTGGCAAATAAAAAACAACCATGATCACTTTTCTAACATTTCATTTGCAGGATAACTACTAATTTGTTTTCTGTAGAACCGTGTTGCTGGAATATTGTCAAAAACAAAAACAACAAAAATCTCTCAAAAATACCACCATTCAAAGACAACTGCTGAAACAAAAAAAAAGTACGCTCAGGTACGTAATTATTTTCTGCTAGTGATTTATTTAAAGTTGGAAAGAACCATGCGTTTAATCACTTTATCATATTGTTTTTGCACGTAGACGAGGTGGATTTCATCACCACCAAAGCTACACCGGTGACGTGGACTTGACTACCACGCACCAACAACATTTGCATCTGCATTGCACTTTGAGACCTAGTCTCATCACAGCGTTCAGTATTTACCTCGCCACCGCTCTTCACTTACAGGTAATGCTGTCATGTAGCGCATGCGAGTCACGCCTAAATAGCTGTAACAACGAAGCCTAGGCATCGCCCATGTAAATCTTCAGGGATTTATAAGGACACCATACCCATTCATCCCTCCATCACCTTCCATGTTTTCACAAAACCTGTTCTGGACGTGGTGATTCACTCTGAAATAGGCAAGTAAGAATTGGTGAGTCTCCTCCAGTGCTCTAAGGGTTCCCCGTACCAATTCTGTCCCCGTACAGAATTAGGTATATCAGGACTAGGGTATATTGGAGGACGCATCTTCTTAGAGTAATAAGAGCCTGCATCCACCATTTCACACCATACTTGTATGATTGCATAAAACAATAATCATTCCTGAAGAAGTTATCTCATAAGCGAAAACAATCGAATCCACATGATTGCTTGCTGTTTGAAAACAAAATAGTTTAGCATTGTTTTTATCATAAAACTTGGCTAATATCAATGTGTTTATTGTAAAATTAAAATCCTAATCGTGTTCCACAACACCATTTCTCGACCGATTCAATACCAAGCAAAACATTCAAGCAATCCCACAATGAAGATGAAAATGTCACACTGATTTCATTAACCTACTTCAGCCAACAACAACTCCACTATAGCTTGTTTTCAGCTATATCCAATAGATATTGAGTGACTTACGTTCACTCCTTATCTCATCAATTGTTAGAACATCCTTTATAGCTTGTTTCAAGCTATATCAAAATGATATTGGGTGACTTGTTTGAGTTCACTCATTATTTCATCAGCTGTCAAGTTTAGCAAAATCCCATCCGACACAAATCCCTTCAAATCTCATTTTGAGTTCGCAACTGTGTTGAGTCATTTGTTTGAGTTACTCTTCCTATCAAACATCCAGAGCTTATTTACGTCAAGCCAATCAACATATTCATCATAGCTTGTTTGAGCTATATCTCACTTGTATTGAGTACCTTGTTTGAGTGTACTCCTTACATTTTCGTCTGCTAAGCTTGTTTAATCCAAACCAATCAAGATATTCATCATAACTTGTTTGAGTTATATCCCACTTGTATCCCGAGTTACTTTTTTTTAAGCTTTCTCCTTATAGCCTTACTTGTTAAAACTCGATTGAGCCAAAATAAAAATCACAATCGATAGGTTGACTTCTTCATCGCACCTTTCTTCGTTCTCCCTCTCTTTCAAACATGAAGAATTCACGAAAAACATCACACAATGAGCTATTAGAACAAATTAATAAGATGACAACACAACTCTCTCATATGGCTACCCAAATTAGTGAGCGATCACCCAAAAAGCCGATCATACAACCTCACGAAGAAATCAGTTCACGTAAAGTCCAACGTCAGTTTACCCCCTTGGAGAAAGTCTCTCTAGTGTTTTTCATCAACTAAAAGAGGCTAAACTGATAAGATATCCAATTACAAAACCCTTTGTCAAAGGGGAAGCTAAGCCATGTTGGTACAAACCTAACACATACTGTGACTTTCATCGCATTGATGGTCATCACATAGATAAATGTGTGTGATTTAAGAATTACGTCCAAGACTTAATTGACGACGACGTCATCTCTATAGAACTTGATGATAATGCTATTGCAACCAACGACACATCCAATACCACAACTTTCCATGAAGCACTGACTACTATCGAAACTCCTATATATACTGAAATTCCACGAGATCATGACGATAATAGTCAAGACTCTCTAATTCCAAATCAATCCATATCTTCTTCAAATTTCCTTCCCTTAGTTCCAACATACATTGAACCTGTTTTGGACAACAATATTCTTTCAACATCTACTGAGCACTTGAACTTATTTCAAGATGCTCTTTCAACCCAAACATACATTGAACCTGTTTTGGACAACAACATTCTTCCCACATATACTGAGCACTTGAACTTATTTCAAGACTCTCTTTCAACCCAAACATATATTGAACCTGTTTTGGGCGACAACATTCTTCCCACATCTAATGAGACCTTGATCTCATTTCAAGACTCCCTTTCAAACCTTGATATTACTGTAGACACTATAGACGAGGTTCCATCAACATGTACCATTAAGTTTGATTCTATTCTTCCAATATTGGCTCTTATGCCTAACATCTCTAGCCTTTTTGTCAAAACACAATCACATCAAGTTTGGACACTTGCGACAATGCAACCCGTCGTGTCCATCATGCTTTCAACTATCGATCTTGCAGGCATCTCATCACTAATTAGTCTCACCTGTCAAGACTTCTACGTGCATCCATTCTACGAGGTACTTATACCAAGGAATATATTTACACAACCTTTTCCATCTTTAATTGTGAATCTATCCTCAAAACAATCAATTAATGGACAAATAGAAGCAAAAAACCAAATAACATAAACTATCATTGTCAACACACATAGAAGCTATTGGCTTAACCAAATCTATCCCACTCTTTGGGCTTATCGCACATCTTATCACACACCTATTGGAGCCACTCCCTTCTACTTTATTTATGGTTGGGAAGCTATTTTACATGTCAAGGTTGAATTTTCATCCTTCATAATATCCTTCAAAGATGTAATCAATGAAGATTATTATCAACACTCATGCCTTAGTGAAATCGAGCTTCTTGATGAAAAACAACTTAATACCTTAGATCATCTTCCATTCTATCAAAATCGGCTATGGTGTAGCTACCATGAAAAATTCAAACCTAGAAAATTTAAGGTCAATGATCTCATTCTGAAAGAAAATCAAAAGAATACACCCAAAGAACGAGACAAACACGAAAAATTTGAGCCCAATGAAATCATAGATAATTTTGGGTTTGGAGCTTATAAATTGGCCATTGACATAGGCCAAGTCCTTGAAAAACCCATGAATGCATTCCATTCAAAGAAATTCTATTCTTAAAATCACTCTATATTCTGGAAAACAACAACGTGTACATTGCTCCTTTTGTCTTGCTTATTTGCGAATAATTTAAATTTATTCATTTCCATTGGCAGATATTTTATTTATCAAAATCACATCTTCATATTTATCATCATGAGACAAGTGTTAGTATAAATCCTATTAAGTTTATGAACGTCATACTTCTTCCACTTTTAGTCGCTTTCCTCTATGGTCATACCTAGAAGCTTACTGATGATAATATATCCCCTTCGAATACATTCTCTCTTTCATAAAAAAGCTCTAAACTTTGTTACTCAGTTCGTTTGGTCGTCCATCTCAGTTTTCGGTGTTGAACCCTCGCGTCCTACTAGTCGTGTGGGGCTGAGATTGGGGGCAGACATTTCTTCCTAAATACAAAGCACTATTGTAAAAAAATCCATCAATTCAATAACTTATGAATAATTCATTGTCACATCTTTTGTCCTTCATAGTCTTTGGTGTTGAGCCCACACTTCTTACTAGTAGTGTGAGAATGGGAATGGAGGAAGGTTCCCTTACTCATCTACGTCTTGTCTTCGGTGATAAACCCTTACCTCTTACAAGTGGCATGGGGCAAAGCGTAGAGGGTCATTCTCATACAAGCATAAAAACACTGCAAAATATTTAAAAAAAAAAAAAAAACAAAACAAAACAAAAAAAGATAAAAAGGAAATTCACTCGCCTATATTTTGCCTTTGGTGATGAGCCCTTGCTTCTCACTAGTAGCATGGGGCAAGGCATAGGGAGTCATTTCAAAAATATAAAATCTTACAGTGCTTACAAATTATAAAATCCCCAAACACGTAATTTAGATGCCTAAGTGAAGAGAGAACTATCCCTTAACCTCATATCTTATCAATCAGCAGGCCACATAACTGTCTAAGTCTAGCACATGACTCATAAAGTGAAAGTCATTTTTGAAACTGGTTCAGTACCATTATGAAGAATGGAGTCACAATTTCCCAAAGGGATTGTTGTTAGCATTTGTCTCTATATTCATTATCCACCTCCTGCGTCCTTCTTGATTCTCGCTGATGAGCCCACACATCTTACTAGTCAAGAATGGAGCTGGAATTATTTTCATCATATCATCACCACCATATCCTGCTAATGGAAAGAGAATTTGTGTTATTCTGAGCATAAATTACCACACTGAACACGCTACATACGAATAATATCCTGGTTTATCGCCTCTCAAAAATAAGTCTGCACTTTGGGCCATAAATTGCCACTCACAGTGTAAAAAAATCTACCAACATTTGAAAATCATCAAAAATCTAAAAACATTTGAAAATCGTCAAAAATCCAAAAACATTTGAAAATCGTCAAAAATCTAAAAACAATGTAAAAATCTCAAAATCCAAAAATATTTGAAAATCGTCAAATTCCGAAGTATAAAAATCCCTCAAAAAAAAAAACATTCAAAAATCTCCAAAAAATCTAAAAAAATTATAAAATTCAAAAACAAACATTAGAAAATCCAAAAATTTAAAAACAAAAACATTAGAAAACATCCAAAATACAAAAACATTTACAAAATTTTCAAAAGACCAAAACATCCACAAAATCGTAAAAACTCAATAAGCAACACAATTCATCCTTTGAACTATTATCCCAAACAAATGGTCTAACCACCTTATGACTACCAATTTCAAACCACTTCTCATCGTGTGAATCCTTGCTTGGAGAAAATCCAGCTCTCATTGTTTCCTTGTTTGAGGAGACTGACCCAATCCCTTGTACCCCTACTTGGGGGCACATCTAATCAATCATCACTATGGAACACGTTAGGGACATGTTTACTGGTTCTTGTGTTGCATTATTAGTGGCAAATTATTAATTGCTTTCTTGTATCTTGATATATTACAGGGGGCATCTTGATTTTATGTATCCTGGTGTTCTCTGTAATATTCTTATGTTATCTGATTGCATGTCGTACTGGGGCATCATACTTTCTTGATGGCCTCTGTCTATGCTCTCTTCCATTTGCATATCGTATTGGGGCATTAAACCTTTTTAATGGCCCCTGTCTATGCTATCATGCATATTACAGTCTAGTCATCCTGATCTTTTATATCACGATGCATCCTGTTATGTGCTATATTAAAATTAAGATGCTTTTCGTCACGTGAGTATCTTCCTGCATGATCAACATCTTACTTTACACCCCATCCATTCACCCATACTAATGCATTCTCCAGTTTGCGAATCCTACTTGATCACCGTTGCAGTTTGCGAATCCTACTTGATGATCTTTCTCAAGTAGCATTCACTATCCAGCAGCTCCTTCTCCCCCACCATGATCACCATGTATTTGATCCATTCATTCTCACTTCTCATTTTTACTCCTCCGCCGCTTATACCCATATTACCCTTCTCACCATTCCTGTCCCCTCTCACCCATTGGTATTCTTTCCTTTCACCCTTTTTCTTCCCGCTTGACAATCTTACTTAATAACCCCTTCTATATGGAATCCTCAGTGGAGGTTTACCCTCTCCCTA
Source organism: Taxus chinensis (assembly GCA_019776745.2). Taxonomy (NCBI): domain Eukaryota; kingdom Viridiplantae; phylum Streptophyta; class Pinopsida; order Cupressales; family Taxaceae; genus Taxus; species Taxus chinensis. Next base: position 57,056 of record JAHRHJ020000243.1, on the reverse strand, counting down.
AGATCTTCCCGCTGTAGAAGCTTCTTCACCACCTGCCCTCTCATCAAATAACCATCACCACCAAACACATCTTCGAACTCCAGCTCTTCTACTTCCCATTCCTGCATCATTACTCTGACCACGTGGGCATCCCAATTAAGGATTCCCCTCACACTCTCCGCCCTCCACTGCATATATTCCTTCATCCATTTATGTTACACTCCTTTGTGTCCTTTCTTTCTTATTATCACCTCATCTCATATCATATACCACTTAGGCATACCTCACTCACTCTTTTCTCATCCTTCCCCAAATCCACCTTATGCCTGGTCATCCTACTTACACGCTCTCGTAGTATGGTAAATTCACTTGAGGGTTCCCCTTCAGTCCATTTTGTCATACCCTATTCCCACCAACTCTAACATCATCCTTCTTCCTCAGCTTGGCGATCTTACTTAACCATCCCAACCGCATGGCAATCTTACTTAAGACTTCCACTTAAGGTTGATCTGCCTTGTGGCCTTCCCCCATCCCATCATATTTCCCCCATCTTATTTCTCCCACCTCTCATCACGATCATCTTCTTTACCCTACCATTCCACCCCTATCCCCAATATTATTTTGTCTTTCTCTTTGCATATCATCCCTGTTGGTTGGGTGACCCTACGAAACCTCTCCAGTAGTATGACAATCTTACTTAAGAGATTCTCTTAAGCATGACATGTCATCTTACACTCACCCATCATTCTCCAATCTCACCATCCATATTTCCTCTTCATTCCCCATCATCACATCTTTTACCACCACTATCACCCTCCTCTGCTTGGCAATCTTACTTAACCACTCACCCGGCATGGCGATCTCACTTAAGAGTCCCTCTTAAGGATGATCTGTCTCCTTGCCTTTCCCCATCACTACCCACCCCTCACCCTTCATTTTTTCTCGGTATTCCTCATTATCACATCCTTTCACCTCCTTTTCGATTCTCACAAACACCACTTCTCGCTTGACCATTTGTCATCTCCAGTTTTGCTCACATGGAAATCTTACTTAACCACTTCCGTCACATGACAATCTTATGTCAGGGTCCTCCCTACACTTAACTTGTCATCGTGAACTTCTCCCCCACCTCATTCTTAGTTCACTTTGTTGATCACTTCTTCCACCTGGTATCTCCTATTACCCACTTTTTCCTCCTACTATTATCCTTTCTCCACATATCCTCTTACAACATACAACTCATCTCTTCCACCTACAATCACATTCTTTTCCCCCATTTTCCCCTTCTTGATCCATCATCCTTCATACTGTTTCTTCCCATTCTTTTCATGTCTTGGTTCTTCATCCTCATCACCCCACCCATCCTCTCTTCACTTTCACTTAGTCCTAACTCCTCCCTCCCATCTTTTTCACTCTTTCCCCTTCATCTTCTCACATTCCCCCTACATTTCTACCCACACACATTCGCCATTATTGTTAACACTCCTATATCATTCTTTCATCATCATCTTCTCTTCCCGCGCTAATAATTGTCAACGGGTTTTCCCTAAAAAATTATCAATCCTCATTCCACATGACCTCATTCACTCCCTTGGACCTTCTAGAGTTTCCCTTCATTCCTTCCCTCCTCTAAGCCCACCACTCATTGTCAACAGGTTTTCCCTAACGTCCCTTTGTTGGCGTTACCCTTTCCAGTCCTCATTCGCTTTCTCTTTTTCTTCATTTTTTCTTTCACCCTTCCCCACCACTCATTGTCAAGGGGATTTCCCTAACGTCCCCTCATTGGCATCGCCTCTTCTATACCCCATTCTCTTTTCTCTCCTATTCTTTTCCCTCACTCCTACCCTTTTTTGTCACTTTTTACCCATCTCTCCATCTCCTCTTTGCCCTCTTCAATATCTTTATTGTCTTCATCATACATCCTTTTTCTATTTTCCCATCATCCTAGTATCCTCATTTCATGCATCTCCATATCTTTTCCAATCGATGTCATTCCTCCCCTCTTTCTTCTTTGAACATTCTTTCTATCATTTCCTTCCACTTATTACCCCCTTTCCGTATTCCCTTCCTTCTAAATCATTTTATTTGCTATCCTCTTCTCTCTCCCACCCCTCATCTTATTTCCCTTCCCATATATCATCTTCTTCCCCTTTTTCCATCACGTTTCCTCCTTACATCCCCATCGATAAACTGGTTGTTTAGCGTTGTCCTGTCTTTTTTATCATCCCACTCTCCACATGCATCTCCATACGGTCTGTTCCATATTCTTTGCCTTGGTCTTCCTCGCAATGACGCGATTCCTTCAATCTTCTCCTTGTATTCGTTCTATCTTCCTTTCCTCTCCCCTACTTTTCACGTTTCTTCTGACCACTTCCCCTTTTCTCTACCACCCCTACCTTTTCATTCATTCTATATATGTTTCTCTTCCTTTCTCTCCTCTTTTTCACACTTTCCTCGCCCCTCATAGTTTCTTTTTTTTCTCCGTTCTACTTCTTCTTTTGTCTTCTTTCTATTTTCCTCTATTTCACCCCCTACTCCCACCTCATTTTCTCCTTCTTATTTATCCTTTCCCGTTTCCTTCTTTTTCACTTCTATGCATCCCTCTTTACTATCTCTGTTGCTTCATTCATTTTGCACATCTCTCTATTTTATCCCCTTCACCCTCTACTCTATCACTTTTTTGTTTTTGCATTGTTTTTCCTTCATCATTCCCTTCTTCCCCTATCATCCCTCTCTCTTATTTCTACTTCTTTCATTCCTTTTGTTCCCCTCCCATGTTTCCCTTACTCTTCTCATAATCAACCCCTAATCCTATTCATTCCTTTTCTTTTTCCCACACACCCTCACACCTAGCATTCAAGGTCGATTGAATCCTTCCTCCATTTGCGTCGTGCGGTCATTCCAGTCTCTTCCACTCCATTATCGTCCTCTTCTCCACCGAATCCATTTCCCTTATTTTTGAGAGTTCTGTCGTATATTCCATTCTCGTCATTCCTCTCGAGGGGGCATCACCACATCTATTCATAATCACATCTTCTCATGACATTTTTGTCTTGGAGGATACTATAACATCCGTCACTCACCACTTTCTATTCTCCCCAACAAACATTCGCTCTACCTTTTAAAAAGTATATTGAATTCTTCCCCCATACCGTCTACTTTCTTTGAAAGGACACTACTTTCATAGTACCCTTCCAAAGAGGGGCAAATGTAGACACCCCAATTTCACATCTATCCTAAATCAATTAATTCCCCTTCCTCATTTCCCACAAAAATACACTTCGAATTAATCAAATATAATTTGATTAATTATCCATTTCAAAATCTAAAAATAATCTAATCCTCACCACATGTCATTATTCTCCATGTTTTTCCACTATTGAATTAAAAATTCAAATTCAAATCCTCACCCACCATTTGTGGTCCCGACTCACCTAAAATCCTCCACTTATGAATTAAAAATATAATTCAAATCCTCACCCATTCTTCGTGGTCCCCACTCACCTAATCTTGCCCACATTTTCAAACCACTCACCTAATCTTGCCCACATTTTCAAACCACTCACTTAATCTTGCCCACATTTTCAAACCACTCACTTAATCTTGCCCACATTTTCAAACCATGATTACTTAAATTAATCTAAGTTAATCACTCCCTCAGGCTATAAATACAACCTTACCCCTCCCCTCTAAACACACATGAGAATAAGCTTTCAATGCCATATCTAAGTTCTTGCATCCTTTGAGCAAAGAACATCCTTTTGCCTATATGTCCTAATGTCAAAATAGCCTCATAATCCTTCTTCCCATCTAGTGCAAAGTAAGAAGATCGTTGTTGTAGGAAGGTCTTGCTCCGTCTTGAAGAAAAGCACCTACATATCACAAAATCAGGGCTCAATCCAAGTTTCCTAGCCCATTCTGAGGTTTGCTACGAAACGCGAAGGAGGAGGTACGATTATTGGTATTTTATTTCCTTGTTAGTAGTGTATTTTTCCTAGCTTACAATGTGTATCTAGGAATAAGTGCTTATGACGAGAAGCTCATTTTAGAGGTGTTGAATATCAAGCCAATAAATCTGGATGTAGAAGATGTAGGGGTGACATTGGTGTATCTTTAGGTGAAGCCCAATATGGAGAATAAGTAAGTATGTGGAGAATGAATTTGTTCTCCCAGGGCCACTAAAGGGTAAGCATCACAATGGAAAACATACTCAGCGTAAAGGCCCATAGAAACTGTTGAAGTAGAGGATGAAGTGAGGAGATCTTCGTGAAGATAGTGGAGGCTTGGAGCACAGAAAATTGGAGACCATATGATAGAGAAGAGTCATGTGTGTGACCACTCTACCTCAGGGAAAAGATGAAGAGGAAGATACAAATGTTGAGCAGGGGGCACAAATTTAAGAAAGTATTCAGACGCACAAGGACTCAAGTTGGAGCCCCAAAAATGGTAAGGAAATCACCTCGTATCTCTCCACACAAGGAGACTGCTGGGCCAAAGAGAAGAAGAAAGTTGAAGTTAGATGAAGAAGCAGAGGAATCAGGGGAGATTGAGCACACATCTCCTACCCCACTCAAGGAAGAAGATGAGCCATAGAACAAGGAAGAGAAAAATATGAAGAATGAAATGAAGGACCGAGAAGGAAACCTCTGGATCTGACACATGTGACTGCTCAAGGTGTAATGAGACAGGATCCTATCCTTGAAGCTACAATTCCCAAGGGTCCTAGATCAAAGAGGATGAGTGGGGAGTAGATTGCACCCATAATGGGGTATGCAGAGGATGCAAGTAAAATTTTCTGTGCCCTCTTCCAAAGCACTGATAACACAGAAGGATTTATTAGGCTAGGAATCTCATGGATGAGGATATGGAAACTATGCACACTAAGAAATAAAATATCATGGTCAATGCATACCCACATGGATGAGATTGAATTTGATGCATGCGAAGATTCATGCGTGCCGAGATGGCTGAAGAAGGCACCCCAAGCTAGACATATGACAGTAAAGCCTACTGTCATGTCAGATGAGTAGTTCAACAATTTCACATTGGTGAAGGTTTCTACTGAAGGTTGTGAGAAGAAACATGGATAAAGTTGTAACAATCAGAGTGTTGCATGAGGATTTGAAGATGAAGGATGTAGAGATAGTGCCCTAATGCAAGAGAGGGACTTGGCACAGAAGAAGAACATATTATTTATCAACATGGCAGAGGAGATTGGAGATGCATGGTGATGAAGAGCTAGGCCACACTTGGAGATTAAGGTACCAGAACAGATGTTTCCTTCAGTGATACATTATGTAGGAAATTTGGTGGACTTGGTACTTGGAAGATGATACCTCTATGCATGCCAACACCAAAGAATCCAGAATAAGAGGTAGAAAGAGCTAAGGCTGTAGTAGTCAGAAAGATTGCATAATACAAAGGCCTACTATAAGCTCCAAGAAGAATTGAAAAAGGTAGATCATGCCTTAAATAGATGCACAGATATAGAGGCATTGATCAAGGTAAAGAATTTGAAAGAAGATAATGTAGTCCAGAAGGCTATGAAGGATGATACCCTTGGCCACGCAAAATGGTTAAAACTTGTAAAGAAAAAGCTTGAGGCCCTAGCAGAAGACACAAGAGCCACACAAGGAAAGATTAGTTGAGCTTGGGAAACTCATCGCACAAAATATGGATGCACTGGAAGGAAAACATATTGTAATGTCTAACATTATAATTGGTATTGTAGAATGAAAAATGTGAAGTTACCCAAGATCAACTGGAGTCTATTATTGTGGATGTACCAGAGCAAGAAGAGAAATCATTCACCAAGTGGTAGGCCTTAGAGGCCACAATAAAGGAAGAGTATCCAGAGTTGATCCTTCAAGTTGATACAGAGGAGGCTGCCTCATAAAACATACTTTATCCATCTACATTCTTTCTTATTCTTTCCAATCAACATTCTTTACTTTAGTTTTGAAGATAACCATTGTTAGGATGACAATGAGATTAGTGTGGGGTAATGTTGATCAGAGAATACTTGTTAGAGATCACACAAGAAGTCCACACAGGAGAGAAGGCCAGGATTAAGGGTGAAGAGGGATAGGAAGAATACACATGCTGAAGGCAAGTTCTGATTTCGGGACTTAGCCGATTTTGAGCATGAAGACCTATTTTTAGAAGATGGCAGTGTAGAACACACCAACAATGTAGATATGTGTGCGCCACGCATTGTCTATCTTTAGAGGATCGGATCAAAGTTTTTGCATGGAGATGAGCTAAGAATAGGATTGTCACTTCAGTTAACTGTAAGAGGTATATAAATAGCACACTTACATGTGTGGCTATGCCTGTAAACGGCGCGTGGATATTAATAGCATGCGACATATTTTGGAATAGATAAGTGGTGAAGGGAAAGTCCCCACCCTATATATATATGTATGATGTGAATCACATATTAGAGTGTGTGTAGAGATATGTGGATATGTGTGGATATATGGAAGATATAGAGATATGTGCATATGAATGGATTACTGTATCAGATCCATGCACACATTGATATATATTAATATTACTATAAGGAGATTCTATGTTTACTAATATATGGAAGATATTGGCTGAATCTAAGTGTCATTCCTGTGTGTAATTGATTAGTGCATGTTCTTGATTCAATCATGATTATTTTTTAAGCTTGTTCTTTTATAGATTTGGATGCAACATGCATTGTAGAATGATGGATTACTTATGGATCTATATGTTTCTTCCTTCATCACACTAACATCCTGCTACAACAACCCTAAAGAGGGACCTGGTACCTTTTCGCACTTCAGGTGAGTGCTCAGTCTAGGATGAGTGATGTGCCAACGCGTCTAGGGTGTTATCTGGTAAATTCTAGGCTACATCAATTTCCAAGGTGCATACTCGACTGCTGAGGGTATATAACGCAAATAGACCTCATCAAAATCACATGATCACTCACTCAACTTATTCCCTTGCACACTTAAACTATACACTTTGTGACTTGACGATCACATCTTTTTAGTACACACCATTTAAACCATTTCCAAATGACACACTCTTGTTTTATGGTTCATTATTGTCTACTAAGAGGTAATGTACAAATGAACCTCATCTCATGTATACACATCCACTCGGGGGGCACACTGCTCTTATCATTTACTCTGCATTCCATTTCATCTCACTCCACAACATACTGCATATCTTGGTTGTATTTACTCTTGCTTTCTCATGCTTTTACATGTACAATTTATTACACATTCTAGATAGATATATTTTATGTCAATGTATTTATCATACACACATGCACGTTCACTTTTGTTGTCATGCAAATGTGCAATAATAAAATTCCCATTTTTCAAGCAACACCACCACCCCCTACCTGAAAGTTTTTAATCAAAGGTCATTTTGAGCCCTCATTCACATCACCCTCATCCCCATATCAGTCCTATCATATATATCTAAGAATTTATTTTAAAAAAAAAATTCCCATAGGTGATTTAGGGATACTAAGTCATTCCAAGTTCTTTCAAGGCAAGATCCATCAAAACAATTTTTTTTACAAGCTTGGGAAAGGTAATTTTCTGATCTTCTCAAAGCTCGTGCACACCCCTCAGAGTGGAATATAAGGAATAAAATAATCAACGAGGTGTAATAGAGAGTCAAGAACATTGTGAAATCATTTTTGGAAGGTTTTGAGAGGTTTCAAAAGTTTTGGATGAGTTTCAACAAAAGTGGGCTTGGAGGCCTAAGCAGTGGACAATGTGAAAACAACCCCTGAGATTAAGGAAGTGATTTTGGGAGCTCAAGAAGGAGTTACAAGTCAAAAAATATCTTTGCAAAGGTATTTCAAAGCCCTGGGGTATGGTAATCTCATATTCGTCACAACACCTAGGAAAATTATGTCCACAACAAATTGTTTGTATACATATCCTTGGAGTTTGAACAAAAATAATAATTTTCAGGGATAAACTGGTAGAATGAATAGCTGCAATCACCACCTTCAGAATTATAAGGTATTTTTTAGGTGGAATAATATAAAATTTTATCAAAAAACTCCTCCGGAAGCTCAAGATATAGTCTTGACAGGCGGTTCCCCAAGGTAAAAGCTTTAGAAGTTAGCCAATTTATGAGTTGAAAATCCAGCCAATGTGAGAGTGGCACACTATTTTCACAAAATTTCCCAAGGATTTTGTGTAGATGGTGCAAGAAAATGTTCACCATCATCTTAAGCCCCCAATCCATCATATGCCCCCAGTAGGTGAAGAAAGTGACATTTTTAAGCCCCCTGCTCAAGTTCAACTACCAATCACACAATGACACTTGGCCCAATAGGGATGTGGAATTTTTTTTTACACCAAGTGAACCAAGCCCTTGGTTCAAGTGATGCAAAAAAGTTTTCTTCTCCCCAAACAATAAAATATGCAAAGTTTTTTGGTTTTTGTGCTGCCACTAGTTGCTTTTGTTTCTCCCTTCACACATGCACATGCAAGCTTCCATCACTAGAAACTCCCTCCAATCCTCCATTGACACTACTTACACACCTTCCAAAGCTACTCCATCATCTATTCATCATATTTCAACATTTATACAACGTAAAAAGAGAGGATTTTCAAGCAAAACTCATGAGTATGAGATGTTAGAAACCCTAGGCTCCAAAATAAGAAAACACTCATATCTTCCAAACTGTGTGGCCAATCTCTGTGAAATTTTGGGAAGATATTCCTCATCTAAGAACCTTGGAGAAGAAAAAAAAATCTCATATATGGTGTGGATTTTTTACCGAAGCCTTTTAATTTTTTTTCCCTTCAGTGCCTTTTCATCATTTCCCATCAAACCGTGCAACAAATTGAGGCTAAAACTTGAACAAAAGATTAAAGAGCAAAAATCCTAAAAGAATCCACTAATTTTTCACCACTATGAGACCTAAAGGTGTGATTATAAAAATAGTAAGTTCCGCTGGTTCACACTTGCCATTTTTAGTAAGTTTCTAAAAAAAATCATTCAGATGAAAGAATAGTGAAGATCACGCAAATAGGAAACACTAAGGGCTCACAGGTCAAAAAAGTGAAAAAGTAAAAAGTAGAAATGAAAATTCCAAAAATGGAAAGTAGATTTGAATTGACCCCAATAAATCTATGGTAAACCCAAAATCTGAATGAAAATAGTTTGGTGAAAGCAACGAGACCAAACATCAACCTACCCGAAATAGCAGCTCTTAAAACCTAGTTTCTAACAATAGTATTGTGATTTTGGCATCTAGTTGTAGAAATTTGTTTACCACCTCTGTAGTAACTCATATAATTTATTTTTGCCACCAGTAAGTTTCAAATTCACTGGTCTAGATCTTGTTTCCAATCTCACATCAGAGTACATGAGTGTGGGTGATAGAAAAATCACGCACATTTGACCTAGAGAAACTGAAACACATTTAATATTTGACAGACTAAGGGAGCTAAAAAATATATTTTCTAGTGGTTTGTATACAACAGGTGGCTTTTTCCCAAAACTATTAACTAGATTTCAGAATGATCAGAGTTCTATGACAATTGAATCATGACATTGCTCAGCCTGAAGGCCATATCACAAGCTTTTCACATTCCAATAGAGAAGGAGATGGTCGTAATCACAAAGGACTTCAACGACCTCAAAATGGTTTACAGTATTATTCATAGCTCCAAGGTATTGCTCTTGGATCCTGGATGAAACAAAAGAGGAAGCCTTCTCACACCCTAAAAATATTCTCTTGCAGTGATTTTCGCAACATCTTCTTAGATTTGATCATCCTTCAAAGTCAAGTCATTAGGCGAGGAGAGCACAAATTACTTATCACGTAAATGGATGAAACTGTTTGATAAGTAAACTGGGTTAAAAAATTTAAATAAAAATAGATATGAATGTCTCAATTCCCTTTAAAACATAGAATTGGATGTATATATTCTCAATTTCTGTAACTAAATAATAGAAATTGGATTTTTACTTGATCTAGGAATGAATACGTATTTAGAAAACTTGTTTAAACTCATTCCTAGAATCAAACTTATGTTTGTGTCATTTTTACAACTGTTATATTTATGTTAACCAACATCACTTGAAAACATGTACAATTGAATTAAATAAAGTAATAGACAAACTGAAAATCAAATATTATGATCACAAGGATTGATAACGGAGTTCATCCCATTCGAGACTTGCACATCTTCGTAGTTCGAAATATTAAACAATCCCCATTAGACTAATGTATGAGATCTTCAATGTAATAGCTTACATCAGTATGCTTGTTAACAATACTGTCAAATAGTATTGAAACTAAGTATGGAAGAAAATTCTGAACACCATGTCAAACATCTTTCATAGGAATTCCCAAGTACCTACAATCTCATCTTTGTCCAAAACTATGGGCACCCAAAACTCCAATATATAAGTATGCACAACTTTAATTTGGTAATCTACATATAAATCAATAAAAGAGTATGATGATCTAATTATAAAGGTTTAAAACTAATTAAAAAATTACATGCAACTAAAACCCATCTTCCATGACTGCAAATTCCTTATAAACAAAAGTGTTATTCCAAATATTGGGCTAAACGATCATCAAAACCTTCCAAAACATTGTAAGAGTATGTAATCCCATTTCACCCCCCTTGTGAAATTGAACAACATGCAGGCTTAAATTATGACATTGGTAAGGATTCAATTGCAGGAGATATGAAAAATATAGTAATTCGTCTGAGAAGGATCATCACCACATCTCCAAAGAGATCTTATGGACCTAGAAAATTGACAAGAGTTTCATTAAATATTAAAGAAGGTGAAAATTTTCATGGAAATCTTCATCTCTCAGGACAACTTAACTCATGCTGAGTTTAATTAGAATCGATGCTACTCATTGGATCAGGGCTAAATGTATTATGAAGTGAGCATTGAGATATATAGGTGAGATAGATCAGTGTGGACAAGGTATTCATGGTGAGGAATAAGATGGCCTTTGAACCAATCAGTTGTTTACATTTGCATCAAGCTATGATATTATACAATGAAACTCTTATTTAGCTAACCGGTGATTCCCTCCAATCAATTTTGTTCAAACTGATTTTTCTAGTAAGTGGTGAAATAGAAAGTCGAGTCTAATAAGGGCCAAGCTCATGCAAGAAAAGGTGATATCAAATTGATGAAAGCCAAGCAAGTGAATAAATGAGGCGAGAATCAAATCTTTGGAGAGTCGATCTAAGATTATAAGTTCATGGTCAAGCTAAGAAAAATGAATATTGTGTAAGGAAACTCATATCGATGAAGGTTGAAAATAGGAACTGAGCTGATCACTTAGATTGTATACCGAGCCTCCTTGACGAGTGAAGGTTGAGCTCCATATTTGTGAAAAAATTGAGCCATGATGCCAGAGTTTTGATTGAAAAGGCTAGCCAAGGATGGAAATGTGAGAATGCCAAGTTGTTCTAGCTATGGGAGAGTGGGTGATTAAGAAGACCAAGCTGGATAATTCTTATCAAGCCTATCTCCATACTAAAGCTGAGTTATTAGTATTTCCCACTAAATTAAAATGGTAGGGGTGAGCTCACATAGACCGACCCAAATGAAATAATCCACTCAAGCTTGTGTTGACCATGCTGAGCTCTACCTCGAGTCATAGGACCACAAAATAAGGAAGCATTTTAGCAAAGGGACACATGGGCATATTTTTTCCTAGACCACTCGATCCATTTACATACAACAAAATTTAAGAAAGTTCAGGTCGAAGCACTTAACTAGGGATGAGGATATTCAATGAGCTATTCTCACCAAGTGAGGCCATTCCATTAACCATCAAGCTATGAATTTGAAAATGATCTCACTTATTACATGGGAAAGTGACCATTTTATGGATCAAGCTACGTGAAATTTGACTGAACTCCCTAGGGTCATTCACTGTGAAGATCGAGCCCTGTAAAAATGTGTGAAGGAAGTTTGGGACTTGGAAAATGGTAGGGAAACTTTGGCCTTAGCTCGGTGAGCCAAGTAATGAGGATTGAACATAGGTCATGGAAGTGAGTCACATGGAGGAAGGACTAGTTGTGAGTCGTAAGCTCGAGATGAAAAGACCCAAGTGACTTCTCAGCGCAATTGCAAAGGTAAATAAAAGGGGAAAATCCCTAAAATTGCGTAGGGCCTACAAAGTGGCACGAAGTACCATGGACATGTCATGGTTAATGACTTGGGTTGGTCATGTAGTCAGTGGCACTAAGATGGAGTGAGAAGGTGACTCAGTATGTGGTGAAATAGGACCATATCAGCGCTTGGGCAATAACTAGAAGCCCAAGCAGTGACAAGTGGACTAGTCTGTAGGTGAAGGTGTAGTTTGCAAGGTTGAAGGTGAGCTAGGTACACATGAAATGGCTTGGTGGTAGGGGTCGGCACACATGGAAGCACATGGAGAATAAAAAGGGCTCACCAATGAAAAATGAAGGAGCTTGACACATGAAATAAGGAAGGAGCCAGGTTGGCCGAGCTCACAAGATATCAAAAACATTGAAACATAAAATTCACCCCCTTCATTACAAGCAATGAAAATATGGTGGGACCAAGACTGAATTTAAATGCCAAGACCATTTTAAGACATGTAAAACATTGGGAAAAGGAAAAAATATTTTAAAATGATGAAATCCAACTGCCAAATTAATTCACAATCCCATATCCATGATGCAAGCATGTGCAAGCCAAATTAGTTTCAGTCAGTCAAATGGCCATAACTTTTGCATCCCTTGGCATATTTTCACAAAATTGGTCTTGTTGGAATCATTATTCCAAGAACCTTCACAAAAAATCAAGAAATAAAGGAATTCATAGAGCTTTAGGGGTTAATTTTAAGGAAAATGATCCCAGTTTATTTTGGTGGTTGGAAGATGGTTTAGAGGATAAGTAATGAGCATGGGAAACCATTTTATCTCACTGCAGGTTGCATATCAATCAAGGATGGATTTTGAATATTTGATATCATGATTTCCACTCACTTTGGGTACTTTATAATTAGTGAAAAGGGAAAATCCGAGTTTACTCTCTCGTTTTTATTCTATAAATTGAAGTGTTGTCTCATTTATAAAGGGGGATAATTTTGAGGAGAAAAACTATGTCATTTTGGTTTTGTGAAGCCAATGTGCTGCATGCCTTTATAGTGGAATCCTTGCATGGTGATCCAACACTTTCATTTGTAAGAGTTTGAAATGTGGATACCCATGAAGTAATAGATGCAAGTTTGTGGATATATCTTCCCTTGATGTGTTTATTTGTATTCTTCTTACCTATTCAATATTATTATAGGTGTATTGTTTCTACTCTATACTCTTGCATGGATCCATTATTATCATGTTTTTTATGGAGATGTTGCTGTGAATGTTGTTGTGGGATTGTGGAGAACTTTCATCACCCTTTCTAACATGTGTTTTGCTTCCATTTTAAAACATTGAGAAGTTATTCTCATACCCTTCTTTTGGTGAATCACCTCTGTAGTGTAGTCTATTTCATTTTCATGTTATTCCTCTCTCCTTGATCCCATGGAAATTGTAGATTAGGAGTAGTTAGTAATTTCCTTTTAGTAGAGTTAGTTTGCACTAGATTAGCAAGAGGAACCAACCTTCTCTGGAGGTCTATCTCAAGAAAAAAGTACCACAACTTTGATATAGTACCCATGTTACCTTGTCACACCATGAGCTCAAGCATGCACACTTGTGCAGATCAGAGGGTGCTGTGATTCGGTGATAACAAAAAAAAAAAAAAACCTTCATTACAACTCAAAAGAATCTGAACTTGCGTGTAAAATAGACGGTTGATCTCAGAAAACATGTGCAATGTGTTAGAACTCCAGAAATACAACCATCATCCTTATGAGCATAATAAACAACATCATAATAACACCAAATTTACAACTGTGAAGTAAATAAAAATACCTATTTGTATATTCATGGCTTTCATGGATGTCTTTTCTCTTCTAAAGGTCCATTGCATTAGTCATCTACCTTTGGAATGATAAAAAATGATTAAAAAATCCATTGGTAGCTTGCTGCCATATACACAATCCACAGATTCCCTATACAAATACAGCTGCACTATGTTTATATCCCCACTGAGCCATTAGGCAAGTCATTCGGGTGGACAAGGCTTATCCCTACAAGGTAACAAGTTTGAAATTCCCCACCCTCTTAGCCATGGGTCGCTTTGTCTATAATCAGGAAAAAATCCCACATTGTGGGCGAGTTTGGTAGGATTGTGGTCTATATTTGGTAGATCTATTTTGTGTTCTCATGGAATACAACCAAATGTGGCATTTTCCCCTCTATTTTAACATGGTGGCTAGTTGATTTTTCGAACCGTCTCGAGCTATAATCCTTCACTGAGCAGTCAGTTTAAATGGTCATTGTGTAAATGTTGGTTTGGGAAAATATGATTCGATGTCCACCATGTAGTTAGCCGAGTTGAATGTGTCAGTACCCGAGGCATATAAGGGAATAAGTTCAAATGGTGAATAGCCTATCCCAAACCATAGGTAGATAGAGGTGGAAAATAAATAGTCCCGAGCAAGCTAAACCATAATCTTGAGCAACATAGAAATATGACATGGTAAATAGTGAATAGATAATTAGAAGGTAATATAAATTTGACCATGTTATGAAATGAAACATTCCAATAATGAAATATGGTAAAGTGGTGTCAATCTAAGTGGTGGCTTGAGGACCCACCATGTTGGTGAAAATATACTAGTCTTCATGGAGGTCGGGCTCCCTTCCATTGCAAGAGTTGAGCCTCTTGTTTCCACTGCCAAATTTTTACAGGTATCAAAGACCAGAGGTCGTAAACATAATTCAAACACCCTTCATTTTTCCATCCTACCATTTTCCACTTGTCATCTTGAAATTGGTCCAATTTTTGACCCATTGACCAATGTTGACATTCCATTGACTGAACTTTGACCGGATGTAGTTGGAGCTCCCAATGTCTATTTTTCACGTTCTCATAGTCGTCAAAAAGTACTCAAAGATTTATACACAATGGTCTAGGTTTAGGGGAATTCAGAGAAGATATTAGATTTAAATTTATCCTTAGGATCGCTATTCATAACCATAATTATTGAGGGAAAGCAAATGATTAATTGGGGGCAACTTATCATTGATGGATTGCAATTCCAGGAGCTTCAGGTTCATGCTTCAAAAATATTTTTCATGAATTTATATCTTGTTTACACCATGGAGAGCACAAGATCATTTAGAGGTTTGATTCATGCAGAAAATGTTCCTCATAAGGATCCTGCATTCAATATATATCCGCAATTGACCCTAAAGGAAAGCAATCAACATTACATTAGGGTGGATGACACATGCACAATATTCGTGGTCAAGCTACTAGAAGGGAGTCAACACTTGAGAATATCATCTCAGGCCACCGCTTTGGTTAGAAAGTATGGGTTAAGCTTCATTAAATTCTCCACATTCTCCTACCTCAAGGTGGCTAGATTCAATCACACATTGCAGAGGTTTCCCCGCTACCAAAGTGATCAGATGGTGTTGATGGAGCTCTGCAGGAAATTGGTTCACCTGAACAAAAAACTAAAGAGCCGAAAGAAGAAATAAGTCCCCTTCCCCATCTCACTGGGGATTTTCAGGTGCAAAATCTATCATGATGCCATAAACATCGAAGATACCCTTTCCCCAATCATTATAAACTCATATATTTCTAGAGCGGACTTCAATATTAGAGAAATTCTAGAATCCTTCCACTTCACATACTTGTACCACTCAGATCAAAGACTTCTGGGCCAATTGCATCAACGAGTATGAGGTCCATGAGTGCTATAATATGAATATGATTATAGAGAAGATGAAGAAATTCATGTTTGAATGGTATGAAGATGGTGTTCTTGAAGATGGCTTTGAAATGTTCAATCTCGAGTATCCTGTAGTCAAATATTCTCCCCTCCCACAAGTGTAGTGGAATGTGCATGAATCTAGTGATATCAAAGAATGCATAGAGGTCGTCATCAAGAGATCAAAAGAGTGGTTCAAGAAGAAGAGGGATGATCTCCTCACATCAGGAAAATTTCCATCCCTCTAGAGGAAAACATCATACCACTCATCTTCCAAGACCAAGGATCATGCCATGAGCTCAGTCCATTTAGTGGAGGGAGTTTTAAGAGAGAAGAAGAATAACCTGAAGCCCCCTCGCTACAAGAGATTGCGAAAGAGAGTAAGAACAAGAAGAGATACTTATGGTGGACCTCAATAGGGAAGAAATTGATCCAACTGAACCTTCCACCTCACAGTAGTCTCTAGGCCCTCCATCCCCTACTGCTACATCTGGCCTCACCTATACAGATCCCACCTCCTTAGATAGAGCAAGAAGTTGCGATCATGCCACTACTGAGCCAGAGTCCAATGAAATATTTTCCTGGATGAAAGAAATGATCACAATGGGAACCTCACACGGTGCAACAAGAAACCATACCTAACTTCTCAGCCATTGTTTCAATGGTTAAATTAAAGAAGGGAAAGTTAGCTCAGGAAGCTTCCAAATTCTATAGTGGTGCCTCAAGAAATCAGTACGTGGAGATAGTCAAGCCAAAGGTCATTAAGCTTGAAGAAGAGATGACTCTGGATGGATATGAGATGAACATTATCTCCTTGGGACATGTGACATATGAGGGTGATCTACACCTATATTCATGATCATCCACTCACCTCATCACGAGAATTTGTGACTACAAAGAAAATTTGGATCAGGAGGAAGATCATATTCACACCCTCACTTCCTATCTCCAAGGGCTCCTGGATCCTAGTACCACCAATTCTCTTCCTACTAAAGAAGTCACTCCAGTTAACAACATTGATCCTTAGTCCATCAAGAAGACTCAGGAATTCACCATGTAAGGAAGGGAAAATGAAAAAATGGGTGGACATGATTCTTGAGAAAGGAAAAACACTGCTTCTGGAGATGATAACCTTGAACAAAGTACATGGACTGACATGAAAATGAAAGTTCAAACAACCAGGAAGGTGATCAAGGAATAAAATAACCATTGGGACCAAGTATACTAATTGATTATAGAGATGGGAAAGGTCAAGTCATCTCTTTTAATAACTAAAGGTCTTCTCATCTGCAGAAGAGGATTTGTCTCAAGTGTGGGCCAAAGTGTTGTTCGCTCGATATGAATTGATTAAGCGTGCCATCGATGAGATAAAATCATATGAAGAGGATGTTGAGAAGATACAAAAAGACACAGATTCTCAAATTCATAAGCTTGGGCTGTCAACAGTGAACCCAAACACTTCAAGGGATGACCTGTTGAAATCATTCAAGGAATGAGTCAAGACAGAGGTCGGAGATCCATTCTCATTCACAGAAAATACCTTGGAATCTCTATTAGAGATATGTGCAATCATCTCCATCACTGTGGAGAACTATCCAACTTGGTACTCAGAATGTAGGAACATCAACTCCCTTGTGGAGAATTACATCAAGTCACTCAGTTTCATCCAGCTCCCTCAGGAACAGAAAGTGATACCAGTGGTAACAAGATTCAACAAGGCATTCAAGGGCATGGAGATTCCATCGGTATTACTTCATGGAAGTTCATCAGCTGCAGGATCATCTTCATAATAGTACTTCCTCTCTTCTTCTTCCTTTCCTTCTCTCACCTTTTTCTCTCCCTCTTCTAATTTTTCATTATGTGTAATCATGATATCTTCGTCTTATTCATTAAAGTGACTTTATAAAGTTGAATTGTAAAATTCCCTTTGTTTTATAAAAAGGGAACTTAATTTCCTAAGTCCTAGGAAGATGAAAAGTCATGAGATGAATGAGGAAATGAAGAGTCATGTGGGGGGAGTCGAAAGGTCATTTCTGATTCTATATAATGTAATGACACCCTCATTCTTAAGGGTTGTCAATTTTGTACACTCAAGAGAGAGTATTTCTTTGAGCTAAGCAAGAGAGATAGCAATTCTTCCAATTTCCTTCACTATTTTCCTCCATTTCCTGCATTGTACAACTTGATGAAAATGTCAATAAAGAAAGGGATTGTTTTCTTTCATGATTCATGAATGTGTGCAACTTTGTGTGCATGGTTTCCTCTTTCATTGACACTATAATAATATTGTTTCTTTCTTTCTTATAAATTGTGGATGTGAACTTTCTAATTGGCTTTGGCAAGAATATGATTTTCTACTTGTAGGGTTAATTTTCCTTGTCTAATTTCTCAACTCCCCTTCCCCCATCTTCAGAAAATTCCTCCCTTACAACTCATTGTAAGAATTTTCTATGGGGGTGCAGTGGAGTGTTCTCATTGGATCCCCGACCTCTTGGCCAACAATGAATTTTTATTTTTTGTCATTCACAATAAAGTGGAGCTGCACCACCCAAGTAGAGGGACCTAGAGTTGCATTGGCTAGAAACCCACCAATTTTTCCCCCAAAAAATTTTCTCGCCAACATTTTTTGGCACCCACCATGGGGCAGACTTGGCAGCAATCTACACCCAACATA
The DNA here is from genome assembly GCA_019776745.2 of Taxus chinensis. NCBI lineage: Eukaryota > Viridiplantae > Streptophyta > Pinopsida > Cupressales > Taxaceae > Taxus > Taxus chinensis. The sequence continues at coordinate 38,553 of JAHRHJ020000243.1, read as the reverse complement.
CAACTATAAAAATACAAAAAAAATTAGATATCCAAAAAATTAAAAATTTTGGAATTTGAGAAAATAAGAGCCTTATGTCTCATATCCATGGCTATTCTAGGTAACCCTCCCGTTGAAAGACCTAAAACTGTTGTTTCATATTCAAGAAGACATCACTTCCGACTTGAGGGAAGCCATTTGGCATAACAGACAAAATTTTTACACAGTACTTCATTGCCACAAGAGTTTTGGACCTTGAAGAAGAATGTGCAATTGAGTTAGAAAGAGCAAGACAAGTCCAAACACCTCAAAGAAGAGCTTAAATTCATTTCAGATTTTCAAACTGGCAGATAGAAGGTACACTCGGTTAACAAAGGAAAGGAGGAAAAACTGATCCCCATTTTTGAAGAACTTCAATGAAGGACAAGAGCTACTCAGAAATTCAAGGTCTCCCTTTCATCTAGAAACTTCTCTCCATAAAAAGTGCAAGTGTTGTCAATCCATTAGACGTTGAGTTTCCATACATAAATGAGAATATTGAAGACTTCACGAACATGGAAACAAAAGAAGAAGTTCAGTAAAAAGAAGGAAGAGATGAAGCTGAGATAAGAGCTAAAATTGAAGAGATTGAAAGAGCTCAAGTAGAAGCAGATGCAAGAGCAGTGGCCAAAGTCATGGCCTTAGAAAGGTTGGAAGCCAGAACTCAGGAACGCAATGGAAGATCAGAAGAACCTAGACCAAATGTACCATGGGGTGGAAATACCGGCCAACTTGCACTTCAAAAACCACTCCATGAGCTACCATGAGGATCGAGGAAGAACTTCCCAAAATTTAGAGGAGATGGTTCCCAACTCCCTGAGGAGCATGTAGCAGCATTCATTACCGCTTGTAGTGTATTAGGTGTGGAACATGAGGATGTATCTGTCAAACTATTTATGGAATCGTTGCAAGAGAAGGCCACCTAATGGTTCTATATATTATCCGCAAGGTCTATCACTTACTAGGAAGATATAAGGAAAAAATTTGAGCATAGATTTAAAGTCTACAAAATATTGCAGGATCTCTTGGTCTAATTGGTGCAAATGAAGAAGGATCACACCAAGTTTATGAGAGATTTCATAGCCAAGTACAACCAGATAATCAGAAGGATCCCTGAAGATGTCATGCCTCTAGATAACAATCTAAAAAGATTCTTTATCAGTGCCTTACCACTAGAATTTTGTTTCTTCCTCAGAAGATCCCAACCTAGAGATTTGAAGAAGCACAAGATTATGCAATCGAGACTGAAGACGATTTAATCTTGTCTGACAAAGTGAAGGGCCCTAATGGAAAACAAAAAGGTCAGAGTTCAAGCTCAGCTCTCACTAATCTCATGATTCATAAAGATGGCCAATGACATGATTGACTTGAAGAAGAAACTATCTCAAATCACCATGAGGAATGCTCCAAGGAATCCTAATCCTCTAAATAGGCCAAGAATAACTCTACCTCCTCATAGGCTTTCACTCTTGAGGCACCACTTGTCAATGCTACATGTGAAGCCTGAAGAACCAGAGGAGGAAGTAGAAGTGGAAGAACCAAAAGAAGAGGAAGAAGGTGATGATGGAAACTATCTTGAAGTTGAAGAAGTTGATGGTGACACTCAAAATGGTCTTATTAAGTATGTTTCAGGGAGTGAAGATGATGATGAAGAAGAAGCACCAAGCTTCTCATGTGTCATGTTCACTCATGCACAATCAAAGAAAGGAGTTTCATCTTCCATGGATGTAACAAAGAAGAAGAAAGAAGATCCTCCTGAAATCCCATAACAAGATCATTAGTAAAGGATCACCACTACCACCATCTATGGATTCAGCCAAAGAGAAACTAGACCCACTAGCAAGAAAAGAAGCCTACTACATGCACCAAGTAAGTCCTATGGTTCCTCTCCTAGTGCTAAAATTTCTAAGAATAATGTTTCTCCTAATGTTATTCCTATAAAATCATCCAAAATCCAAACAAAACCAGCTTCTCCCTCTCCTTCTAAATCTGCTACCACGTCTGCCAAATAGACCCAATCTCCCAAGGTAGCATTATCCTCAACATGTAAAAACTTCTACCGTCTATATAACGTCATCTTCACTCCCCACATCTCCATTTGACTATGTTGAGCATGCAAATAGAACCAAAGTTCAAATCATAGAGATGGAATATTTACAAACACACCCAACTCAGTTTGAGAGGTTTGTTAATACCATCTGAAGTGGTACCCCAAAGCCTAATGTTGCAAATCCTAGTACTAAAGGTCTACTTCCTACACCTCACACCTCCTCACAGAACATGATGGCACTTAGTGCATCCAAGACCAAAAAAGTAGAGCATTTCTACCTATCCCTTCTTGTCAAAGGTTATCAACTTGAAAATTGTATCATAGATTCTAGAGCCTTTGAAAACGTTATGCCCATCAAGGTAGGAAATTCCTTAGGACTTACCTTGACCCATGCCAATGGATCTTTCTATTCCATGGAATCCAAAGAAGTGTCATTAGTGGGTAGAATAAAGGATGCTCAAGTGGCCTTGGCTGATTTTCAAGAGAAGAAAGTGTTGCTCACCATTCTAGTAGCAGACATACCAACATCTTTTGGGATGCTATTGAGAAGAAGATTTTCACAGAGACTTGGGTGGTGAAATCAAGATGGATTGGTCCTCTGTGACCATTCCAGTGAAGGGAGAGATGAAGAAGTTATTTCCAGTATGAAAGATGAAATACATAGTTCAGAAATCAGAAGATCCAAGAGAAAACATCTTGTTCCAAGATAGTGGGCTAGGAAATTACTTCTTCACTTCAGAGAGGGATGAGAATTTTCCTCTTCTCACGGAGGATGAAGAAAACCAATTGTGGACAATGGAGTTTGATGGTAGCCACTCTAGTGTTGGATCTAGTGCAGGTGTCATATTAACTTCCCCTTCAGGTGAAGTATACCCATTTTCCTATAAGCTGTAATTTGATAATACAAATAATATGATAGAGTATGAAATCTCTCCTCGTGGGAATGGGTGTTGCTGAAGAAATGAGAATCAAGTATTTGAGATTTCTTGGCGATGCTGAAGTGATAGTAAAATAGGTAAGGAAGCAATACCAAGTAAAAAATCCAAGGCTCAAACATTATAGAAATAGGGTGTGGGATTGCATTGAATCATTTGATGCTTTTTCTATCCAATCCATTCCTTGAGAACAAATGAGAGGGCCGATTCTCTTGCAGTGTCAGCTTCCTTAGTGACACCACATCCTTCCTTTGGCAAGGATAAAGTGACCATAGAGATGGTTTTCAGGCCCAGTGTGCCTGATAATGTGAATCACTGGCAAGTTTTCAATGATGAAAATCAAATCCTAGCCTTCTTAGAACAGAGAGATAATTTCAATAACCTCTTCTTCAAAGGGAGTGAGAACCCACATAGGGAGTTGGTGGTTGAGGAAGAAAAAGAAGGAATCAAATGGATTGATGAAGAGGGTGTACTCAAGCTCAAAGGAAACAAGATTCCTAGAGGCCTGGTGTCATTGGAAGATATTTTTGATAAGCATGACCACTTCATCAAGGATAAAGAAAAGGGACCATCAAGGTGTACCACTGAGTTTGAGAAGGAGAACATTGGTACCACAGAGTAGTTGAGAATGGTCAATATTGGAAAGTGTTGTTCGCCCGAAGAAAAGAGAAGGTTCATTTTTTGCTAAAAAAGTATTCAGATGTTTTGGCCTATTCTTATGATGAACTTAAGTCCTTCCAACCAAAGGAAATGCATCATTCAATCCCTTTGAAGCTGAATGCCAAGCCTTTTAGGAAAAAGCAAAGGCCATATAATCCAAAAATTGATGATACCATCAAAGAAGAGGTTTTGAATATGCTCAATGCAAGAATCATATTTCCTATCCACCACTCTACGTGGGTAGCGAATATTGTCCCTATGTGGAAGAAAAATGGAGAGATAAGAATTTGTGTAGACTTCTGCAACCTAAACCTGGCTTCCCTTAAGGAAAATTATCCACTTCCAATCATGGACCACATTATGCAAGTAACCATTGGATCAGAAATGCTTTCATTGCTTGACGGTTTCTCACGATACAACCAGATTGAAGTGGCATAAGAGGATAGGAGTAAGACAACCTTCATTACTCCATGGGGAACCTTTTGTATAAAAAAATGCCTTTTGGTTTGATCAATGTTGGAGAAACATTCCAGAGAGAAATGGATTTAGCATTTAAATATCTAAAACAATGCATTGTCATCTATCTTGATGACTTGACAGGTATTCTCAAAGAGGTGAAGAGATCACTTCGAGCACTTGGAACAAGTTCTCATCCGATGCCGAAAACATGGTATATCCTTGAATCCCAAGAAGTGTATTTTTGGTGTCACTGAAGGAAGACTTTTGGGGCACATTGTAAACAAGCAAGGGGCAAACATTGATCCAGAAAGAGTGAAGGCCATTCAAGCCTTGTCCCTACCCACAAGCAAAGAAGGGAGTTCATTCCTTCTTTGGAAAAGTCAACTTCCTCTGGCACTTTGTTGTTGAATTTACAGAGTTAACTAAACACATTACCACCATGATGAAGCCCCATGAAAGTTTCAAATGGAGTGATGATGGTAAAGTGACATTTGAAGCAATCAAGAGAGCCATTGCCAAAGCTCAGACCTTGGTATGTCCCAATTTTGAGAAAGAGTTCATTATGTACTGCTATGCCTCTGAACACACGCTCTCTACCATCCTGGTCCAAAAGAATGATGAAGGCATAGAAGCACCTATTGCTTTCATGAGCTTCCCATTGAAGAACCATGAGTTGAAATATAGCCAGTTGGAGAAACATTCCTATGCAGTGGTCAAAGTCATGAAGAATTTCATATTCTACATCCTCAACTCTCACACCATAGTAATGGTTCCAGGAACATCAATCAAGTCCATTCTAACTCAACAAGACCTTGGATCCAAGAGAGGAAATTGGGTTTCAAAAATTCAAGAGTATGATCTAGAGATATGAAATTCCAATCTGGTCCGAGGAAATGGTTTATGCAAGATGATAGTAGAAGATGAATCTCTCAAATCTCAACATGGTGAAATGAATGTCTTTGTCCCAAGTGTTTCAAGACTTTCCACAAGTTCTCTTTGTAAACACTACCGACGTGTGGTATGCGGACATTGCTTATTACTTGACCTATGGTGAATGCCCCACCCATCTTGATTACAAGAAAAAGAGAACACTCAAACTAAAAGAAGCAAAAATTTTTCATTTGGAATCATGTTCTCTACAAGAGAGGTCTTGATGGGTTTTCTCAATGTGTGGACAAAGAACAACAAGGTGAAACTATTGAAATCATATCATGATCAAGCCTATGATGACACTTTTTAACGATGGTCACCACTCATAAAATTCTTTGAGGAAGGTATTATTGGCCTACTCTCTTTGTGGATACTCAAGAATGGGTTTCCAAGTGTGAGGCATGTCAATATTTGTTGGAGACCACAACTCGCATCACTTCCTCTCAGGCTGGTAGTAATTGAAGAACCATTTTAGTAGTGGGGATTGGACTTCATTGTGCTTTTGAACCCCCACTCAAGCATAGGTCACACCCACGTGCTCATGGCAATAGATTACTTCACAAAATGGGTGGAGGATTATCCTTGTCAAAAAGCTAATACTAAAACAGGTATGTAATTTCATCAAATAGAATATCATTGTACGTTTCAGAGTTCCATAAAAGATCATGGTAGATAATGCCACCTACTTTTCTTGAAGAGAGTTAACTGAGTTTTTTATGGCTATGGGATATCTCCCTATCTCATTCATCAGACTATTACCCATAAGGGAATGGTCAAGACTGAGTCAAGCAATAAGAACCTTGTGACTATAGTCTAGAAGCTTGTGGATGAAAATCAGAGAAATTGGCACAAGAAGCTTTATGATGCTCTGTGGGTGGACTGGATAACATGAAAGAAATTAATTGGCATGTCACCATTTCAGTTGCTCTATGGAATTGAAGTTGAGATACCAGTCACAGTCGATATGTTAGCTCTCAAGTTGCTCTAGGGAGTAGAAGATGAACAATATCAGGATTCAATTGACAAGAGAATTTTGTTTCTTGAGAAGATGGAAGAAAATAGGCTCAGAGTGGTGGACCACATCAAGGAACACCAGTTGAAGGTGAAGAAGATATTTGATAAGAAGGATAAGGCTAGGGAATTCAAATTCAGAGATCTTGTTCTACTTTGGGACAAGAGAAGGGAACCAAAAGGAAGCCATGGGAAGTTTGATTCTTTGTGGCTCAGTCCATTCCAGATTCATGAGGCCTTGTGGAGAAAATGCATTCCTTTTATCATATCTGGATGGAACACCATTGGAGTTACCCCACAGTGGGAAATATTTGAAAAAATATCATCAATGAAAGTGGGTTTTCCCCCACATTGTATTATAGGTGATTTAGGTTTTTTTTTTCCCTCAGTGTTCTTTTTTCCCTTTGTGTGGTGTGTTTCCCTTTAGTTTGTGTTTGTGTGTGTTGTCCCTTTCTGTCTATCGCTTGTAAGTTGTCCGTGTTCTACAAGGCCCAATGGATAAGGCACTATTCAATGTTATTTATATGGATATTCTGAAGTTCTCATGTGATTTCCTCACTTTCCTCGATCCATGACATGTCCCCAAGCTAGAGCTAGTTGTTTTCATGCAAATGTGCAACAAGAAAATTCCCAATTTTCAAGCATGACAACCATACCCTACCTGAAAATTTTTTACTCAAAGGTCATTCTGAGCCCTCCTTCACATCACCATAATCCCCGAGTCAGTCCTATCATGTCTATCTGAAGTAGTCCAAGTGTCGTGTTAGTGTTCCCATAGGTTATTTAGGGATACCCAGTCATTTCAAGTGCTTTCAAGGCAAGATCCATCAAAACAGGCTTTTTGACAAGCTTGGGAAGGGCCATTTTCTGATATCTTCTTGAAGCTGACGTGCACACCCATCGGAGTGGAAAAAAATCCTAAACTCATCAAGGAGGTATTCCAAGAGCCTAGAATTAAGGTTGTGCAATCAGTTTTGGAAGGTTTTGGGAAGTTTCACAAGTTTTGGAGAAGTTTCAGAAAAAGTGGGTCTTGGAGGCCTAAGTAGTGCACAGTGCATAAAAACCCCTGAAGCTTTAGGAAGTGATTCTGAGAGCTCCGGAAGGAGTTAAGAGTCAAAAAAATATAATCTGAAATTTTTATTTAGAGCCCTAGAGGGGATGGTGATTATCATTTTTTCACAACACCTAGGTGCATTATGTCCACAACCAAGTTTTTGCATGCACAACCTTGGATCCTAAAAAAAACCTATTTTTTAGGGAGAAAGTGGAAGAATAAAGAGATGATAAATCCAAACATTTGATTTCTAAGGTAATTTTCAGGTGGAATCATATAAAATTTCACCAAAAAATCATCTAGGATGCTCAAGATATGGTCCTCGACAAGCATGACTCCCCAAGGTAAAAGCTTTAAGAGTTAGTCAATTTATGCAGTTGAAATTCTAGCCAATGGGAGAGTCACACAATTTTTTTCACCAAATGTCCCAAGAATTTAGTGCATATGGTGTAATAAAATGTTCCCCAATCCTCTTAAGACCTCAGTCCATCATATGACCTTGGTAGGTGAAAGAAGTGCCATTTTTAAGCCCCCCGCTCAAGCACAATTGCTAATCACACAACGACACTCGGCCCAATAGGGATGAGACACACTTGTTTAAATCAAGTGCACCAAGCCCTTGGTTCAACTATTGTAAAAATGTGTTCTTCTCCCCAAATAATAAAATATGCAAAGTTTTTTAGTTTTTGTGTTGTCACTACTTGCTTTTATTTCTCCCTTCACGCACGCATAAACAAGCTTCCACCGCTGACAAATCCCTCTAATAATCCATTGTTGCTGCTAAAAAACCTTCCAAAAATCCTCAATAATTTCTTATTAATATTTCAACATTGCTATAGTGAAAAAAGAGAGGATTTTCAAGAAAAACTCATGAGTATGAGCTGTCAGAAACCCTAGGCTCAAAAACAAGAAAATGCTCATATCTTCTAAACCATTTGCTTGATCTTTGTGAAATTTTGTGTAGATCTCCCTCATCTAAGAAAATTAGAGGATAAAAAATTAAAAATATTAAATACAGTCTATTTTTTTTACAGAATCCTTTCAAACATTTCTGCCCTAGAGTGACTTGTCGCCATTTCCCATCAAATCGTGCATTAGATTGAGCCAAAAAATGACCCTGCAGGAAAGCAATCAACATTATGCCAAGGTGAATGACACGTTATCACAATGTTCGTAATCACAGCTACTGGAAGGTAGTCAACACTTGAGAATGTCATCTCAGGAAACCACTTTGGTTAGAAAGTATGGGTCAAGTTTCATCCAATTCTCCACATTCTCCTATCTTTGGGTGGTTGGCTTCGATCACGCTTCGCACGGAGGTTTCCCTGCTACCCAAGTGATTGAGATGGTGTTGATGGAGCTCTGCAGGCAATTGGTTCATGTGAACAAAAAACTGAAGAGTTGGAAGAAGAAACAAGTCCCCTTCCCCATCTCATTAGGAATTTTCATGTGAAAAATATCTCATGATGCCGCAAACATTGAAGCTTCCCTTTCCCCAATCAGTATGCATTGGTATTTTTCTAGAGAGGACTTCTATCTTAGGGAGAGTTAATAATCCTTCCACTCTCTAGACTTATGCCATGTGCCTCAAATTGAAGACTTCTAGGCCAATTGCATCAACGAGTGTGAGGTCCGTGAACGCGATAATATGAGGATGACCGTGGAAAAAATGAAGAAATTCAGGTTTGAATGGTATGAAGATGGTGTTCCTGAAGATGGATATGAAATGTTTGATCTTGAGTATCTTGCAGTCAAATCCTCTCCTCTCCCACAGGTGCAGTGGAGTGCTGCATGAGTCATGTGATATCAAGGAACACATTGAGGTTGTCATCAAGAGATCGAAAGAGTGGTTCAAGAAGAAGAGGGCTGATCTCCTCGCATTAGGAAACTTTCCATCCCTCTAGAGGCAAAATCATACCACTCAAATTCCAAGGACCAAGGATCAGGCCATTAGCTCAGTTCATTTAGGAGAGAGTTTGAAGAGAGAAGAAGAAGAACCTGAGCCCCCTCGTTACAGGAGATTGTGGAAGAGAGTAAGAATGGGAGAGATATACCTATGGTGGACCTTGAACAGGGGGAAATTGATCCAACTGAACCCTCCACCTCGCAGTAATCTTCAAATCCTCTATCCCCCACTAATGTACCGGCCTCACCTACACAGGGTCATCCTCCTTAGGTAGAGCAAGAAGTTGCGATGATGCCCACTACTGAGCCAGAGTCCAATGAGATATTACCCTGGATGCAAGAGATGATCACAATGGAAACCTACATGGTGCAATAAGCAACTGTCCCTGACTTCTTAGCCATTGCTTCGATGGTCAAATCAAAGAAGGGAAATTTAGCTCAGGCAGCTTCCAGATTCTATAGTGGTGCCTTAGGAAATTAGTACATTGAGATAGTCAAGCCGAAGGTCATTAAGCCTGTTGAAGAGAAACTCCAACGGCTGATATGAAATGAGCACCATTCCTTGGGACTGGTAGACACACGATGGGTGATCTGCACTTATATCATGAATCTTCCACTCACCTTGTCACGAGATTCAATGAATACAAAGAAAATTTGGATCAAGCAGAAGATCATATTCACACCCTCACTTCCTACATCTAAGTGCTTCTAGATCCTAATGCCTTTAATGCTCTCCCTACTAGAGGAAGTCACTCCAGTTAGCAGTATTGATCTTGAGTCCATCAAGAAGACTCAAGCATTCACCATGCAAGGAATGGAAAATGAAAAATGGGTGGACATGATTCTTGAGAAAGGAAAAACACTGCTTCCGGAGATGATAACCTTGAATAGGTACATGGATGACACACAAATGAAAGTTCTCACAACTAGGGAGGCAATTGAGGCAGAAAAGAATCACTTGGACCAGGTATACTCATTGGTTATGGACATGAGAAAGGTTAAGTCATCTCTTTTGGTGACTAAAGGCTTCTTCTCATCTATAGAAGAGGATTTGTCTCAAGTTTTGGTCTAAGTGTTTTTCACTTGATATGAGCTCATCAAACATGTCATCACTGAGCTGGAATCATATGAAGAGGATGTTGAGAAGATACAAAAAGAGGCATATGCCCAAATCCAGAAACTTGGGGTGCCAATAAGTGAACCAGATACTTCAACAATATGACCTATGTTGAAATCATTTGAGGAACGAGTCAAGAAAGAGGTCATAAGATCCATTCTCATTCACAGAAAACACATTGAAATTTTTGGCAGAGATATGTGCAATCATCTCCATCACTGCAGAGAACTATCAGACTTGGTACTTGGAATGCAAGAACATCAACTCCCTTGCAAAGAATTGTATCAAGCCACTCAGTTTTGTCTAGATCCCTCAGGAGCAGAAGGTGATACCAGCAATAGCAAGATTCAACAAGGCATTTAAAGGGCATGGAGATTCCATTGAGATTACTTCACAAAAGTTCATCAGCTGCAGGGCCATCTTCAGAATAATGCTCTCTCCTTTTCTTCTCTCTTCTCTCTTCTTCTTTCCTTCTCTCACCTTTCTTCTCTCCCTCTTCTAATTCTTCGTTATGTGTAATCATGATATTTCGTCTTATTCATTAAAGTGACTTTATAAAGTTGAATTGTAAAAGTCCCTTTGTTTTATAAAAAGGGAACTTAATTTCCTAATTCCTAGGAAGATGAAAAGTCATGAGATGAATGAGGTAATGAAGAGTCATGTGGGGGGATTTGAAATGTCATTTCTGATTCTATATAATGTAATGACACCCTCATTCTTAAGGGTTGTTAATTTTGTACTCAAGAGAGAGACATTTCTTTGAGCTAAGCAAGAGAGATAACAATTCTTCCAATTTCCTTCACTATTTTCCTCCATTTCCTGCATTGTACAACTTGATGAAAATGTCAATAAAGAAAGGGATTGTTTACTTTCATGATTCATGAATGTGTGCAACTTTGTGTGCATGGGTTCCTCTAATCATTGACACTATAATCTTGTTGTTTCTTTCTTACAATTTGTGGGTGTGAATTTTCTAATTAGATCTAGCGAGAATATGATTTTCTACTCGTAGGGTTGATTTTACTTATCTAATTTCTTAACTCCCCTTCCCCCATCTACCAACAAATTCCTCCCTTACAACCCATTATAAGCATTTGCCGTGGGTGTAGTGGAGTGTGCTCATTGGACCCCCGACCTCCTGACCAACAATAAATTTTTTATTTCTGTTCATTAATAATAAAGTGGAGCTGCACCACCTAGTTTGAGGGACTTAGATTCATAGAGCGTTGAATCGTAAAAAACTTGCTTTTTTAGTTGTGATCATAGATTATACAAATCTACGCATGTAGCATGGATGCTTGATGCAATACCTATTACCAGTCCCACAAATGGCTCCTAGAGGCATCCACTTTCATACACTATAGGTGTTATTGTTTCATTTTTCATAGTACATTTCTATATAGGATTATACACGTTTTGACATACTTTTTATGTTTCTAACATGGCTTACAGGTTCTTCATGTGCAACATTTGTTATGTAGGTCTATATGCTTCCATGGTTATGTTATCCCAAATTCGCCCCCTCAAAAAATTTGGTCAAGACAAGTCTTGCACATGAGGAAATTATGAAGGAAACGACTCAGACCGCGAGCTCACATTCCAGGATGACAAACAAGGTTGCAGAGGGACTCTACAATGGAGTGGCGGGGCCTGCAAAAGATCAAACAACCCCGTGCAAGAAGAAATTCAAGAAACGACTCTATTGAGCAAATCCGTGCCTCAAATCCAACAAACAGATTACAGGCGGGCTCAAAAATGGAATAGCAGGGTCGGGAAGGAGGCTGAGTAGTGTCAAAGGAACCAGAGACTCAAAGGAAAAGAAACGGTGAAGATTCAAAGTCTTCGGGCTCTGAAATAGTTCAGGATGGACCCCAAAATCAACTAAGTATGGAGGAGACAGCGGAAGCTGCCAAGTGTCCAAATGGTGCACCTCCAAAAGTTAAAACCAAAGGGGTAGGCTCAAACAAGTGCCAAGCCTCCATGCGTCCAGAGCTCCAAAAGTTACACCAGCCATTGAAAAGTCTTCAACTCAGCAGGAAGGTGCCAAGTGTTGGCTCGGCACAATTCCAAAATGGGAGCCCAAGGCAGAGACTCAAACTTGCACCAGCCCTCCACGTAGCCAATGGTCAACAGAGGTCAAAAGGAGAATGGGCCCAAAATGGCTAAGTAATGAATGCAGGTGGAAGGCACCAGGTGTCCAAACAACGCACATTCAAAAGCGGGACCCTGAGCAGGTTGTCAAATGTGCGCGGGCCTTCCATGTGTCCAGAGCCCGAAAAAGGTGAGGGTGACCATTGAAAATTCCAAAGGCCCGTGGAGGTCTCCACGTGTCGTATCCACACTACTCCAAAGGTAAAGTCTGGGGGAAGTTTCTAAACATGTGCAAAGCCTCCACGTGTCTTGGGTCGGATACAGTGCCTCCACCCGTGGAAAAGACTCAGGAAGAATACAAAGGAAATAGGGAAACCTACGGATGCCACCACATGTCACATGGGTGCTATTCCAAGAGTGAAGGAAGGAGTCAAATCTCAAATGAGTGCAGAGCTGCCACGTGGACCCAGTATAGACAGACTCATTTAAATATTATGCACCCATGACCCAAAAATTCAAATGGCCATATCTTTTGACTGAGAACTCAGATTTGGGTGGGAGAAGATTTTTTGGAAATGTCTCGATGCCCTCTATGCCTTGGAAACATAAAATATCATTTTTTGTAGGCGTTGGTGGGTGAAAAATGGGAAAAAAATCTTCCAGGACATTAATACAGAGCCCAATTTCTCCAACTACCAGATTTGATTCGATTCAATCCCTCATTCTTCTTCAATACGCCAGACAGACAGAGGGAGCCAGAATCGACAGATTTGGGGCAGATTTGAAAGGGGCATTGATTGATAGTAGTTGAGTCTTCAAGGTAGGATTCAATGCATATCCCATGGTAGTTGAAACAGGATTCAACTTTTCCCTCTTCTCTCTCTTATTCTTTCTATATATTGTAACACTTCTCATTTGAGAAGGGGAGATTATTCTAGGCATAGGGAAACTCTGTCAAATTTGTTTCCCGACTCCATTTTGAGTTGAAAACCTTCTCCTACGCCTGGAAAACATTTTTGTGCCTCTAAGAAGAAACGTAATGGTTGTGCACCCATATAGAGCAATAAAACGTGTTTTTGTGGTGTTTCTTCAACCCTTTGCATTGTTTTGTTGTCTCTCTGTGCCTCTCCCTTTCAAATTTGTTTTTGTGCATGTCTTTCACATTTGCAGGTGCAGGGCATTGTGTTTCATGGATTTTGATCATGGATTAGGATCTGGGTTTGTGTCACTTCTGTCTGACCTTCCCATCTTCCTTTCTCCCCTATTTCATCCTCCCTCAATAGAGCATCTCACCCCTTTCCTTCTCTGGTGTATCACCACTTTAGTGTAGGATTTTCTTTCACCCTCTCTTTCTCTCTGGTTCCTTGGAATGGTTAGATTAGGATAGTTTAGTTTTTTCCTACATTAGAGTAGCTTGTGGCAGGTAGTTTAGGAACAAGAACCAACTTTCTCTGGAGGATCATCTCAGGTTTGCAAGTCCCACAGCTTGAGAGATGATCCAATGTTATGTAATCACACCGAATGCCCCATTTTAACCACTTCACATCTTTGGCCATTCAGGGGTGCTATGATTTTTCACTAACAGTTTTGGCACGCTCGGTGGGACAAGAGGTCTTCACTTTATTCCATCAAGTTGATGTGTTCTTGGTGGGATTCAGCCTTTTGAGGCACATGCAAGCACATCTGGTGACTCCATCTGGTCAAAAACCCATTCTCTAAGTTGCAAACCTTTTCCATCCATTTCCACTCATTTTCATCCATTTTCTTCTTCCATCTCTTTCATTTTCTCCCATTCCATGAGGTTGTGTAATCATGACTTCATTCCCTTCATGGAACTCACACTTACAACAATGCAATCCACCTCCAATGCATTTCCCAACTCCTCCAAATCAGCATTATAATCAGATCTAGGACCATTATGCTTACCCATATGAGCAAGGTCAAAGTCAGTTTGGCCATGGAGCTTATCAAGAACAAGGGGACACATACAATGGTGACAAATATGTGGAGAATGCTGGTTTATTGGAGAAAATTCAAAAAATGGAGGCTGACATGGTTCAGTCAAGGGGCATAGCACAAATGAAGGCATTCAAGATTGGTTGCAGGGAACCTTGTCCATGGGAAGGCCCTTTTCCAAGACATTACAACCCTCAGGAGAAGCTAGACTTCATGGTTGAAATGCTGCCCCAACTTGCACAATGGACTGAGGAGATCGAGGCTTATGAGTTGGAGTCAAGACAACCTTGTCAATGGGTAAGTCCACCATCTCATAGCTTTTCTTTTTCTCTTTCTCAAGCAGCACCATCTCAACCCAAGCTCCAATTTCCAAGCTTCCCAGTTGCTGCCCCAAGTGTTGATTTCATTTCTCCATTCCCTAGTCTTCCACCCCATTTCAGTTCCTCTCCCCCTTTCCCTTCCAAACAGTCATCCCCTCCAAACAAACAAGAAGTTCCACCTCCCTCCCCACCACAAACAATTGCAAAGCTGGTTGAACCCCAACCTATCACTCCTCTTGCTTTCCCAAGTCCATGTTGGGAAGAGACTCAAGAATCCAGTCAAGGAAAACAACAAGAAGGGGAGCCCAACAGAGAAGAAATGACAGACAATCTGAAGAGTTGGGCTGCCAAATTTGGGTTTATAAAGATCCCCTTGATGGTCAAGCCAATAGAGGAGGTCAAAGTTGAAGATCCAGTGGTGGCTGAGACTGAGTTTTGAGCAGAAAAGGAATAAAAAAAGTAGAAGAAGATCAACATTCTGACTACTCTGATGCAGTGTCCATGATGGCACTTTGTCTGAAGAGGATGCTGAGCTGATCCAAGCTGCACAACCAGTTGAAGAGGAAGAACAACCAGCTCCAAGTCCCATTGAAGAGGAGCAGATGGGAGAGATCGAATCAGAGTTGAGGCCACTCAATGAAGAAGGCATCATTGAAGATTTTTTTCTTTCATTTCAAGGGCCTGATTTGATTGATGAACCCATGATGGAGGAGGACCATACAGTTTCAGAGGTTCCAAGTGTGGAGCAGGCTACAGAAGAACCTTCAGTTCTTCCTTCCACTTCATCCCCTTCAAGCTCTGATGTTGAAGAAGAGTTTTATCTTTCAAACTTCATGTTTGAGGATGAAGGGAACCATGGTGAGCAAGTTGCAGATCAGGAGGACACCATGGAGGAGGTAGACCACATGCAACATGACAACAAGGAGACAAATTATCTGTCTGACTTGGAGGATTGCTTTGATGGAGAGGAGCCCATGGAGATTACATCATTTACTCCTCCTCCATCCATCTTCCAAGCACATGAGCCTGCTGCCATAAAGGAGGGCATTCAAGGACAACAACCTGTGTCTCACAACATCCCTCTGGAACCAGGGTTGGAAGATCATGGTCTTCCATGTTCTTCACAAGAGAAGGAAGAGAAAAAGCAAGGAGATGTCATCATCTCTCTCTCACCATCCATCCAAGAAGGTCCACAAAAGACTCCATTTTTGGAGTTAGAGTTTAGAACCATGGGCATATTCAAAGGACCATACCTTGCCCAATCAGATATTTGGCTTCATTGGAGCCAAGGGAGAAGCCAAAACCATTCATGCCTACTTCAGGGCATGAGGATGAGCATCAAAGTACCAAGGGTCATCATCAACACCTCTAGGAGTCCAATGCCAATCAACTTGAGGAGGTATTTTTGGTTAATGTAGATACCTTGATGATTTGGGTGGAGGACATGCTTAAAGTTAGTTTTTTATTCATCCAGGCAGCCATATTCAGTGTCAAATCATTTGCATGGCTGCCCCTTTTGAGAAAGGGAAGCTATTTCTCCTTTCATGTAGCGAGATTTGTTTAAGTTTTCTTTCTTTCTGGTTAGTATAGGAGTAGGAGTAGATTTTGTTTTCAGTAGAAGAAGTGCTTGTGCACACTCTGCATGTCTCATTTGAGGCATGTATGATTTGATTCTTTATACATAGTGTTGTTGTTGTGTTTTTTTGCTCCAAGGTTATGTCATTGCAAGTTCAATGTGCCCTGCATTGTAACAGTCCATTCTCGGGACAGAATAAGGCCAGGCTCTTCAGTATTCATGGTAGATAGATCCATAGCTATTTGTAGTAGTTGCTAGTTCCAAAAAATGAAACAAATGTAGAGAAACCAAAGGATGTTTTTTAAGTCAGTCCATTCAGGGACAAATGAAATCCCCAGGTCAATACAATTTTCTACTCTCAGAAACTCCATTTCAAGATTTTCTTATGAAAATTGAGAGTGCAGATGCACGGGTAGGCTCAGGGACAGGTAGAACATAGAAAGTGTAGGAAATCAGGGAGTCCATTTTGAAGGAAGGGTCAGTACCAAGCCATTAATTGTGACTCCATGCCCAATGGATGCTTCAAGGCTACTGGTATCTTCATCTAGCAGGAAGATGTCCCCGTGAGTCACCAAATTGTTATCCCAAATTTCCCCCTAGAAAATTTGGTCAAGACAAGTCCTGCACATAAGGAAATTATGAAGGAAATGACTCAGACCCATGAGCTCACATTCCAAGATGACAAACAAGGTTGCAGAGGGACTCTACAATGGAGTGGCAGGGCCTGCGAAAGATCAAATGACCCCGTGTAAGAAGAAATTCAAGAAATGGTTCTGTTGAGTGAATCTGTGCCTCAAATCCAACAAACAAATTACAGGTGGGCTCAGAAATGGAATAGAAGGGTCGAGGTAGGAGGCCAAGTAGTGTCAAAGGAACCTGAGACTCAAAGGAAAAGAAATGGTGAAGATTCAAAGTCTTCGGGCTCTGAAATAGTTCAGGATGGACCCGAAATCGACTAAGTATGGAGGAGATAGAGGAAGCTACCAAGTGTCCAAATGGTGCACCTCCAAAATTTAAAACCAAAGGGGTAGGCTCAAACAAGTGCCAAGCCTCCACATGTCCAGAGCTCCAAAATTTGCACCAGCCATTGAAAAGTCTTTGACTCAGTGGAAGGGGCCAAGTGTCGGCTCAACGCAATTCCAAAATGGGAGCCCAAGGTGGAGACTCAAACTTGCGCCAGCCCTCCACATAGCCAATGGTCAATAGAGGTCAAAAGGAGAATGGGCCCAAAATGGCTAAGTAATGAATGCAGGTGGAAGGTGCCAGGTGTCCAAACAATGCACATTCAAAAGCGGGACCCTGAGTAGGTTGTCAAATGAGCATGGGCCTTCCACGTGTCCCAAAGCCTGAAAAGGTGAGGGTGACCA
Organism: Taxus chinensis; assembly: GCA_019776745.2. Lineage (NCBI taxonomy): Eukaryota > Viridiplantae > Streptophyta > Pinopsida > Cupressales > Taxaceae > Taxus > Taxus chinensis. Next base: position 21,104 of record JAHRHJ020000243.1, on the reverse strand, counting down.
TTGAAAATTCCAAAGGCCCACGGAGGTCTCCATGTGTCATATCCACGCTACTCCAAAGGTAAAGTCTGGGGGCAGTTTCTAAACATGCGCAAAGCCTCCACGTGTCTTGGGTCGGATACAGTGCCTCCGCCCATGGAAAAGACTCAGGAAGAATACAAAGGAAATAGGGAAACCTGCGGATGCCGCCACATGTCACATGGGTGCTATTCCAAGAGTGAAGGAAGGAGTCAAATCTCAAACGAGCATAGAGCTACCACGTGGACCCAGTACAGATAGACTCATTTAAATATTATGCGCCCGCGACCCAAAAATTCAAATGGCCATATCTTTTGACTGAGAACTCAGATTTGGGCGGGAGAAGATTTTTTGGAAACGTCTCGATGCCCTCTATGCCTTGGAAACATAAAATATCATTTTTTAAGGTTTTGGTCGGTGAAAAATGGGAAAACATTTTCCAGGCCATTAATATAGAGCCTGATTTCTCCAACTACCAGATCTGATTCGATTCGATCCGCCATTCTTCTTCAATACGCCAGACAAACAGAGGGAGCCAGAATCAACAGATTTGGGGTGGATTTGAAAGGGGCATTGATTGATAGTGGTTGAGTCTTCAAGGAAGGATTCAATGCATATCCTGTGGTAGTTGAAACAGGATTCAACTTTTCCCTCTTCTCTCTCTTATTCTTTCTATATATTGTAACACTTCTCATTTGAGAAGGGGAGATTATTCTGGGCATAGGGAAACTCTGTCAAATTTGTTTCCCAACTCCATTTTGAGTTGAAAACCTTCTCCTATGCCTGGAAAGCATTTTTGTGCCTCTAAGCAAGAAACGTAATGGTCTGTGCACCCATATAGAGCAATAAAATGTGTTTTTGTGGTGTTTCTTCAACCCTTTGCATTGTTTTGTTGTCTCTCCATGCCTCTCCCTTTCAAATTTGTTTTTTGTGCATGTATTTCACATTTTATAGGTGTAGGGCATTGTGTTTCATGGAGTTTTGATCATGGATTAGGATCTGGGTTTGTGTCACTTCTGTCTGACCTTCCCATCTTCCTTTCTCCCCTATTTTCATCCTCCCTCAACAGAGCATCTCACCCCTTTCCTTCTCTGGTGTATCACCACTTTAGTGTAGGATTTTCTTTCACCCTCTCTTTCTCTCTAGTTCCTTGGAATGGTTAGATTAGGATAGTTTAGTTTTTTCCTGCATTAGAGTAGCTCATGGCAGGTAGTTTAGGAACAAGAACCAACTTTCTCTAGAGGATCATCTCAGGTTTGCAAGTCCCACAGCTTGAGAGATGATCCAATGTTATGCAATCACACCGAATGCCCCATTTTAACCACTTCACATCTTTGGCCATTCGGGGGTGTTGTGATTTTGCACTAACAGTTTTGGCATGCCTGGTGGGACAAGAGTTCTTCACTTTATTCCATCAAATTGATGTGTTCTTGGTGGGATTTATCCATTTGAGGCACATGCAAGCACATCTGGGATCTAGCGACTCCATCTGATAAAAAAACCCATTCTCTGAGTTGCAGACCTTTTCTATCCATTTCCACTCATTTTCATCCATTTTATTCTTCCATCTCTTTCATTTTCTCCTATTCCATGAGGTTGTGCAATCATGACTTCATTCCCTTCATGGAACTCACACTTACAGCAGCAATGCAATCCACCTCCAATGCATTTCCCAACTCCTCCAAATCAGCATTATAATCAGATCCATGACCATTATGCTTACCCATATGAGCAAGGTCAAATTCAGTTTGGCCATGGAGCATCAAGAACAAGGGGACACATACAATGGTGATAAATATGTGGAGAATGTTGGTTTATTTGAGAAAATTCAAAAAATGGAGGCCGACATGGTTCAGTCAAGGGGCATAGCACAAATGAAGGCATTCAAGATTGGTTGCAGGGCACCTTGTCCATGGGAAGGCCCTTTTCCAAGACATTACAACCCTCAGGAGAAGCTTGACTTCATGGTTGAAATGCTGCCCCAACTTGCACAATGGACTGAGGAGATCGAGGCTTATGAGTTGGAGTCAAGACAACCTTGTCAATGGGTAAGTCCACCATCTCATAGCTTTTCTTTTTCTCTTTCTCAAGCCAGCACCATCTCAACGCAAGCTCCAATTTCCAAGCATCCCAGTTGTTGCCCCAAGTGTTGATTCCATTTCTCCATTCCCTAGTCTTCCACCCCATTTCAGTTCCTCTCCCCCTTTCCCTTCCAAATAGTCATCCCCTCCAAAAAAATGAGAAGTTCCACCTCCCTCCCCACCACAAACAATTGCAAAGCTGGTTGAACCCCAACCTATCACTCCTCTTGCTTTCCCAAGTCCATGTTGGGAAGAGACTCAAGAATCCAGTCAAGGAAAACAGCAAGAAGGGGAGCCCAACAGAGAAGAAATGACAGACAATCTGAAGAGTTGGGCTGCTAAATTTGGGTTTATAAAGATCCCCTTGATGGTCAAGCCAATAGAGGAGGTCAAAGTTGAAGAGCCAGTGGTGGCTGAGACTGAGTTTGCAGCAGAGAAGGAACGAAAAGCAAGAAGAAGAAGATCAAAAGTATGGCTACTCTGGATGCAGTTTCCATAATGGCACTTTGTCTGAAGAGGATGTTGAGCTAATCCAAGCTACACAACTAGATGAAGAGGAATAACAACCAGCTCTAAGTACCATTGAAGAGGAGCAGCTGGGAGAGATCGAATCAGAGTTGAGGCCACTCAATGAAGAAGGCATCATTGAAGATTTTTTTCTTTCATTTTAGGGGCCTGATTTGATTGATGAACCCATGATGGAGTAGGCACATACATTTTCAGAGGTTCCAAATGTGGAACAGGCTACAAAAGAACCTTCAGTTCTTCCTTCCACTTCATCCCTTTTAAGCTCTGATGTTGAAGAAGAGTTTGAGCTTTCAAACTTCATGTCTGAGGATGAAGGGAGCCATGGTGATCAAGTTACAAATCAGGAAGACACCATGGAGGAGGTAGACCATATGCAACAGGACAACAAGGAGACAAATTATCTATCTGACTTGGAGGATTGCTTTGATGGAGAGGAGCCCATGAAGATTACATCATCTACTCCTCCTTCATCCATCTTCCAAGCACATGAGCCTGCTACCATAAAGGAGGGCACTCAAAGACAATAACATGTGTCTCACAACATCCCTCTGGAACCAGGGTTGGAAGATCATGGTCTTCCATGTTCTTCACAAGAGAAGGAAGAGAAAAAGCAAGGAGATGTCATCATCTCTCTCTCACCATCCATCCAAGAAGGTCCATCAAAAGACTCCATTTTTGGAGTTAAAGTTCAGAACCATGGAGGCAGATTCAAAGGACCATACCTTTCCCAATCAGATATTTGGCTTCATTAGAGCCAAGGGAGAAGCCAAAACCAGTCATGCCTACTTCAGGGCATGAGGATGAGCATCAAAGTACCAAGGGTCATCATCAACACCTCTAGGAGTCCAATGCCAATCAACTTGAGGAGGTATTTTTGGTTAATGTAGATACCTTGATGATTTGGGTGGAGGACCGGCTTAAAGTTAGTTTTTTATTCATCCAAGAAGCCATATTCAGTGTCAAATCATTTGCATGGCTGCCCCTTTTGAGAAAGGGAAGCTATTTCTCCCTGCCTGTAGCAAGATTTGTTTAAGCTTTTCTTTCTTTCTGGTTAGTATAGGAGTAGGAGTAGATTTTGTTTTCACTAGAAGAAGTGCTTGTGCACACTATGCATGTCTCATTTGAGGCATGTATGATTTGATTCTTTGTACATAGTGTTGTTGTTGTGTTTTGTTTGCTCCAAGGTTATGTCATTGCTAAGTTCAATGTGCCCCGAGTAAACATTGTAATAGTCCATTCTCAGGATAGACCAAGGCCAGGCTCTTTAGTATTCATGGTAGAAAGATCCATGGTTGTCTGTAGCAGTTGCTAGTTCCAAAAAATGAAACAAATGCAGAGCAACCAAAGGACATTTTTTTAAGTCAGTCCATTCAGGGACAAATGAAAGCCCCAGGTCAATACAATTTTCTACTCTCAGAAACTCCATTTCAATATTTTCTTATGAAAATTGAGAGTGCAGATGCATGGGAGGCTCAGGGACAGGTAGAACAAAGAAAGTGCAGGTACTTGGGGAGTCCATTTTTCAGTACCAGGCCATTAATTATGACTCCATGCCCAATGGATGCTTCAAGGCTACTGCTCTCTTCATCTAGTAGGTAGATGTCCTCGTGAGTCACCAAATTGTTATCCCAAATTCGCCCCCTCGAAAATTTGGTCAAGACAAGTCCTGCACATAAGGAAATTATGAAGGAAATGACTCAGACCCGCGAGCTCACATTCCAAGATGACAAACAAGGTTGCAGAGGGACTTTACAATGGAGTGGCGGGGCCTGTGAAAGATCAAACAACCCTATACAAGAATAAATTCAAGAAATGACTCTATCGAGTGAATTTGTGCCTCAAATCTAAAAAAAAATTACAGGTGGATCTCAAAATGGAATAGCAGGGTTAGGGAAGGAGGCCGAGTGGTGTCAAAGGAACCAGAGACTCAAAGGAAAAGAAATGAAGATTCAAAGTCTTCGGGCTCTGAAAATAGTTCAGGACGGACCCTGAAATTGACTAAGTATGGAGGAGATAGCAAAAGCTGCCAAGTGTCCAAATGACAGCACCTCCAAAAGTTAAAACCAAAGGGGCAGGCTCAAACAAGTGCCAAGCCTCCACACGTGTCCAGAGCTCCAAAAGTTTGCATCGACCGTTGAAAATTCTTCGACTTGGCAAAAGGGGCCAAGTGTCCGCTCAGTCAATTCCAAAATGGGAGCCCAAGGTGGAGACTCAAACTTGCTCTAGCCCTCCACGTAGCCAATGGTCAATAGATGTCAAAAGGAGAATGGGCCCAAAATGGATAAGTAATTAATGCAAGTGGAAGGTGCTAGGTATCCAAACACCGCACATTCAAAAGTGGCACTCTGAGTAGATTGTCAAATGAGCGTGGGCCTTCCACATGTCCCAGAGCTTCAAAAGGTGAGGCCACCGTTGAAAATTCCAAAGGCCCATGGAGGTCTCCATGTGTCGTATCCACGGTACTCCAAAGGTAAATTCTGGGGGTAGTTTCTAAACATGCACAAAGCCTCCACGTGTCTTGGGTCGGATATAGTGCCTCCGCCCGCAGAAAAGACTCAGGAAGAATACAAAGGAAATAGGGAAACCTGTGGATGCCACCACGTGTCACATGGGCGCTATTCCAAGAGCAAAGGAAGGAGTCAAATATCAAATGAGCACAGAGCTGCCACGTGGACCCAATACAGATAGACTCATTTAAATATTACGTGCCCGCGACCCAAAAATTCAAATGGCCATATCTTTGACTGAGAACTCATATTTGGGTGGGAGAATATTTTTTTGGAAACGTCTCGACGCCCTCTATTCCTTGGAAACATAAAATATCATTTTTTATAGGCATTGGTGTGTAAAAAATGGGAAAATGTCTTCCAGGCCATTAATACAGAGCTTGATTTCTCCAACTACCAGATCTGATTCGATTTGATCCGCCATTCTTCTTCAATACACTAGATAGACAGAGGGAGCCAGAATTAATAGATTTGGGGTAGATTTGAAAGGGGCATTGATTGATAGCGGTTGAGTCTTCAAGGTAGGATTCAATGCATATCCCGTGGTAGTTGAAACAGGATTCAACTTTTCCCTCTTCTCTCTCTTATTCTTTCTATATATTGTAACACTTCTCATTTGAGAAGGGAGATTATTCTAGGCATAGGGAAACTCGTCAAATTTGTTTCCCGACTCCATTTTGAGTTGAAAACCTTCTCCTATGCCTGGAAAGCATTTTTTTGCCTCTAAGCAGAAATGTAATGGTCTGTGCACCCATATAGAGCAATAAAATGTGTTTTTGTGGTGTTTCTTCAACCCTTTGCATTGTTTTGTTGTCTCTCTGTGCCTCTCCCTTTCAAATCTATTTTATGTGCATGTATTTCACATTTGCAGGTGCATGGCATTGTGTTTCATGGAGTTTTGATCATGGATTAGGATCTGGGTTTGTGTCACTTCTGTCTGACCTTCCCATCTTCCTTTCTCCCATGTTTCATCCTCCCTCAACAGAGCATCTCACCCCTTTCCTTCTCTAGTGTATCACTGCTTTAGTGTAGGCTTTTCTTTCACCCTCTCTTTCTCTTCGGTTCCTTAGAATGGTTAGATTAGGATAGTATAGTTTTTGTCCTGCATTAGAGTAACTCATAGCAGGTAGTTTAGGAACAAGAACCAACTTGTCTCCATGTATGTTGGCCTTGAGTTATATCTGTAGGTCATGCACAGGGTGTGCACATCAGCATCCACCTTATCCACATCAAAGGTCAACTGTTGTGCATCCTTCAACTGATTGATGGTGCACTTCATGTACTTAGCAGTGAATGCAAATGGAAGTTTGCACCATGCCCCTAATTCTCCTTTGGCCATCATGAACCATGCCAAACAGAAGTGTTGCGTAACAGTGAACTGCACCTGGTCCCCAACAATCTGTGGTAGCTCATGTGGGATGCACCATTCATTTTCAAAATCTCCACGCAACCTCTCATACCACTTGTTCATCCATGCCTTGTAGGTGTTTGAGATGGACCCGTCACAAGTGAATTGCTTGAACTGTACAATAGGAGAAGGGTGTGTCAGTGGGTAAACCCACATGTTCCCTTCTGGTCCATCTGGGACACCAATTTCCCATGATACAATCAATAACAGTATGGACCCCAAGTTATTTTTTCTCCTAAGTCATTTTACACTCACGCCTCCTCAATGATACTATCCGCAATAAATTGTGCAAAATTGTAGTGTGCCCACTTAGAAACTTTGTAGGCAACATACAAGAACCTTTTGTTAATGTCTGTCCATCTCTCTGATGCTCCCAATTTGTAACTAATGAGTCAGGAGGTGACTCTCAATGCCAGGTCTAGAAGATCTGCAATAACTTGAGCCCTTCTCCCCTTCTCATAGTTTAATTATTTTTGTAATTCTTCCACTTTCGCAGTGGCACCCAAATAAAGGGCCATATCCTCACTAGTGTTTCACAGGCCCGTTACCCTATGGATTAAATTTCCCATGAGTCTCATCCTCCTCCCCGCAAAGTAGAATAAGTCTTCATGCACTCACAACATCAACCATCTGAAAAGTGGTGTGGGTTTAGCAAAAAAATGACAGCTCCCAAAGCTGCAAAACCCCAATCTTCTACAACTCCTTCATCACTGAATCATCTACCCTAGGGTTTCCTTGTTCGTATAACCTTGGGATCTCCTTATACAGATCCTTCTACATCAATTTTCCATAGTTTTTGGTTTTTTGGTTGAACTCATTAATTTTGCATCTATATAACTTCTAGCTCCACTTATCTACCTTAATAACCCCTGGAGGCTACTACATTTCTGAATAAACTTCAATGGGTTCTTCCTTTTCCACCACTGGTTTCTTATTCATACCCTTCTTTGGTTCCATCTCGACTTTTCTCTCTCGTTCCTCCATGCCCTAGGTGCTTCCAAATTTTCCTTTGTCTTCCCAAACTTGATGACTTCCACACTTCTCTCTCACGCAACCCCTTCCTACTCTACTTTCTTCTTCCCCTCTTGCTAAACTGCAAGATCATGTCATAGCTCTCACAACTTTACTGGTTCATGACAAGTACCTCACTCTTCTCAAAACCCTCGTCACACTTCAAGCTCAGGAGCACAAAAATTTTCTACATAAAAGTAGTCAAAATGAATACATTTACCCCCTATTTATACTTTTTCATAACCTCATTGTCCTTAACCCACACATTTTTAAAGTCACTTTTTAATAAAGTGATTTTATAACTTAAGTCAACTTCCACAACTTCCCTTTGAGTGTTGCAGTCGTAACCTTCAAGCACACCAACACTACTTCACTGCCATAGAACCTCCTTTGCATGCCTCATCATGCCAAAGTACATAACCTCTGCATTGTCCACCAAGTAGTCCCCTATACCACCACCTACCTCATGTTACACTGCATGATCATTTCTTCTCTTCTGCGTTGTCTATACTCAACTCAACTTTTTCTCTAAGACACCTTTATTATGGAACAAATTTGAACACCTTGTTCACTACACAAGCACACATTTGAACACCTCCTCTACACAAATCAATCTTCTTCCTTAGAAACATGCCAATGTTTTTCAAATGTAGATGTCAATCCACCCCACACAAAAAGTATGTGCGGTCCTCTGCGCATGAAATTACTTCAAATGTATTTAGCTACTGGCACACCAACATGCACAAAAACATAGAACAAAAAGGACAAGCAAAAGTGACGAAAAAGGAAACACATAAAAATAAAATGCATTAAGGGAAATCCTAAGCTAACTGGCAATACTGCCTTATTTACAAACACACCAAAGACTTATTTATAGTAGGGATTCAACCTACTCCCATTAAAGAAACTTGGAAACCTTGTGCCATCCAACACTTATAACTAAAAAACACCTGAATTAAGTATGTAAGTGATAATATATGGTCCCAACCAGTGTACTTTAAACTTCCTAGGATGGTGCAAAAACTTTGAATCATACAAGAGAACCATCTTCCCAACTTCCAACTTCTTATTTTTGATGTGCCTATCATGCCACACCTTCTGCCTGGCCTTTTCCATTCTCTGACTCCATCGTGCTATGGTACGTCTCTCATCCAGCTGCATCAACTTGTCAATACATTCCTCAAGCACTTGTTCATCAGCCAAACCTCCTACACACGCAATACAGGGAGGGTAACATGAACTCAATAGGTAATACAGCCTCCACGCCGAACACTAGCTGAAAGGGTGTTTCTTTGTTCAACCTTTTGTAGGTTGTCCGATATGACCATAACATGACAGAGACTTTTTCATCCCAATCCTGTCTCCCAACATCACAAATCTTGGTCAATGTGTGACTCAAAATTTTGTTAAAGGCTTCCTGTCCCATTAGCTTGTGGGTGGTAAGGGGTAGTTTTGTGATGGGCCACCATGAATTCTGCCAACAAGATTCTAATTGTCTCATTGAGGAAATGAGTACCCCTATCACTCATTAAACTCAGTGGGCATCCATACCTACTGATTATATTCTCCCACAAGAACCTAGTTGTAGTGGCCGCAGTGCAATTCTTCATAGGTGCCACTTTTACCCACCACGTAATATAGTTTGTGCAAGTGATGATGTAGTGTGAACCTATCCTTCACAACTGGCTGGGGAATAGGGCCTACAAAGTCCATCGCCCATTTCTCAAATGGTTCTGCACTGGTGATAGGCCTTAATGGCATTTCATCACGCTGCCCAAGCTTCCCAAGGTGCTGACAATGGTCACAACCCTTGGCATACTCCGTGCAATCCTTATATAAGGTCTCCCACCATAAACCAGCCATCAGAACCTTGCACAGTGGCTCTCCCAGCATAGTGTCCACCTGCAATACCACCATGAGCCTCCTCCATAATAGCTTCATGCTCATGTTCAAGTACACACTGGTGCAAAACTTCATCCCAACCTAGTTTATACAAGTCTCCACTAATCAACATGTAGGGCACGACACGAATGGAAAGTTGTTTCTTCTCTAAGCTCCTCATTCCTTCGGGTGCCACACCCATTCATAAAAATATGAAATGTCCTCCAAATCAGAGGGTGCACATTGTAGCCTGAATAACTGAGTATCTGGCATTTTGTCTTTAATGCTCTGTGCATCCTCACCTGAATTAACCCTCAACAAATGATTAGGTCCTAAGTTACTTTTCCTCAGTTTCACAACAGCTGTAAATTCAAATTCCTGAAACAATAATACCCAATGGCATATGCACCCTTACAAGATGGGCTTGTTCACTAAATATTTCAAGGCCATATGGTCTATGTAGAAAATAAAAGGCATTGCTAGCAAATACTGCCTAAATTTGTGCAGCGTGTAGATCATTGACAATGCTTCATGCTCTGTGGTAGTATAATTTTGTTCTGCTGGAGTTAGCTTCCTACTAGCAAAACACAAGGGATGGTCAACAATCCCTTCTCCAGGTTGTGCTAAGACCACTCCAATCACCATACCCAATCCATCCACATGTACATGAAAGGGCCTATCCCAAGAGGGAAAGCACAAGATGGGTGCAGTAGTGAGTCTGTCCTTCAGTGTATCAAATGCCACCTGTTGCCTCTCACCCCAATGAAATTTTCCTTTATGTTTTAACAACTCCTCAAATGGCACAAAAATTTTGGTATAACCCTTGATGAACTTCTTGTAGTATCCTGTATGCCCTAGAAATCCACACACTGCACTCTGATTGGTGGGTTCCTCCAACCCCAAAATTACAACAATTTTTGCAGGATCCACCAATAGACCCTCCTTGCAGATGATATGACCAAGTAACGTGCCAAAAGGAGTGGCAAAGATACATTTCTTAATATTCAGAGAGATGCTCAACTGCCTGCACCTCTCAAACATCAGCCTCAGGTTGTCACAATGATCCTTTACTAATCCATAAACCATCCAGTCATCCAGGTAGACTTGGAGAAATTTATGAATGAAGTCCTGAAATGCCTGAACCACAATGCATGAAAACACAATAGGAACATTCTTCAATCCAAAAGGCATGACTGTATAAGAAAAAATTCCCCATTCAATGGTGAAAGTTGTCTTTTCCTGGTCTTCCTTTGCAATTCAAACCTGGTGATATCCTGAAAACCCATCTGTAAATGAATAGATCTCACACTGGCTACTCCTTCTATGATTTCCTCAGTGAACGGGGTTGGGAAAGGATCAATGACAAATACATCATTTTATTCCCTATAATCAATACAAATTTGTATTCTCCCATCCTTTTTTATGTTGATTACCATGGACCTAACCCACTCAGATTCCTCAATGGCTTCTATGATATTGGATGTTATCATCTTATCAATCTCCTCCTTAACCTTCACGCGTAGATTCAGGTTCATTCTATAAGGCCTCTTCCTGACTGGTCGTGCCCCTTCCTTCAATTTGATCTGAATCTCTCCTAGAGAGTGATGAACCCCCTTTAACTCATGGTACCCACGTGGGAACAAGTCCTAGAAATCATGCAATAGCTCAATAATATTTGACACCTTCTGATCCATCCAGTAATCCCCAATAATGGCCTCTTTTGGTTCCTCCTCCATACCAATGTTAACCTTCTTCATTTTTAATGGCTCATGGTAGGCACGTGCCTTCTCATCTGCACTGTCTAAGACTTCACATGTACCTTCTGTATGATCAACATCTAAGTTCTCCACTTCCTCATCATTAATCACGTATACCAATTTTCCTTTTTCCTTCTCTAGGCAGGCACGCACTCAAACTGCACTTCATCTGGTTCCTCTTCTTCAAGGCATGCCCCCATATCATGTTCTCTCAACAATTCTAATACAATTTCCTCTGCCTTGGCACTATCTCCCAATGTAAGGTGTTTGATCACCTATAAGGCCTCATTTACTGATGGTTTAGAAGATAAGTACTCAAAGGTCTGAATAATACCCATTGTTAACTCTTGCCAATTTCTTGTTTGTCTCCACAACTCCGAATAAACATACCATGCACACGCACAACCCTGCAAGGTGGAATAGAACTTGTGCACCCACAAGGAAGGGGGAAAGGCTTCTGAGCCTTCCCTCTAGGTCCTCTCACACTCCTAAACATGGTACGAGGCGGACCCCTTCCCATCATATTCATGTATCCCAGTAGGTGCATTACTTCTCATAAATCTAATGGAGAACACGACCCTTACCTCACACCACTCCATAAGATTATCACGATGTGTCATCCACCAATGCATAGTTGTCCCACACAAGGTATAAACAAGCATATTCCTCTGCTCTATCTCACAGGTCCAATGTACCTCCATCAAGCGTAAAATTGTATTAGTGTTACCTTCACCAGTATAGCTAGGTAATTACCTCCCTCCTAGGTGCATGACTGAATGTGCCTTGACTACTCAGGTCACATTACCTTTCAAATCTCTCCCAATCAACTCATATGTGCCACGTACCCAATTTTCACAAGCAACACTGGTTGTATCACTCATAGACTGTGCATCATCCCACTGAATGACCCCTTCCTTTGATGGTTGAATGAACTCCAGGTCCCTGATGGTGCACACATATATCTTGTTTAAGTCTTCTTCACCCAATGGTTCCACATAAGGCACAGACCATCCATCAGTCAGTGGAATGATCACGTGCTCCTCCTTGTTCTCAAAACTGATGTAGCCTTTATTGAAATGCAGGTCAGCATTGTTTGCATAGCACCAAGGGTGCCCAAGTAACATTGGGAAGCTATCTTCCTTGGCAAGCACCAAGACTTCAAAATCCCCAGTGAACTTGACTCCCTGGATAGTTATGGAAGCATTCTTCAAAACTCCAAGGGGAGTGGCTTTAGTCCTATTCGCCATGTATAACACATTTGAAGATGGCTACAATGGTGGTCTCCCCATCTGATTCCATGCATCTAGGGTGAGGACATTAACTTCTGCACCCATATCAATCAGAATATTACTCAAGAGCCATCCATCCACTATTGCATTCAATGTGATCTCCTTGTCATAGTCCAGACTATGAGGGGGTAAGTTAGCGTGCAAGATCTGCCTCTCGCGCCCACCTCCAATGCGTGGTACTTTTTCTCTCAACCATTCTCCTAATAGGGGAATGATGTTCTCCTGGCACAACATCTTACACACCTCCTTGATATCATCTACGTCCCTCTGAGGAGTTTCAACATTCTTCGCTTGCTCCAACTTCTGCGACTGCTCCTTCAAACACTGAATCTCTCCTTGTAGACTCCTAATCACCTCCATAGTCTCTTGATACACCTCTTTTTGGTAGGTAGGATCAAGGTACTTCCCATGCAGTGCCTCCTCTCTTGTAATAGCAGGCCTCTGCCTTGGCATTTCCTTCACGCGTGCAACTTTAGCGCGAGTATTTACCAAAATAGGCTCCAACTCTGTATCAGACATCACCTTAGGGATGTACAACAGCTCAACGCGCTTTACACTCACCATCCCCACACCCTTATCCTGCTTCTTCTGATTCTGAACCATGTGACTATACAAATCTGGGCACTCTTCATACTTATGCTTCTTCCCACACCATGAGCATTGCAACAAGTCTAGGCATTCACACTTATAATGTTCTGTAGATCCACAGTTGAAACAAGTTCCATGGGGGAAGTCTCCTCTTCCTCCATCACGACCATTACGACCTCTAAATCCTCTGTGAAAGCCTCTTCCTCTACCATCCATGCATCCTTCATAGTTATAACCCTCATCCTTGGAACCGCTCGCAATGCTGGTCTGTCACACACCAGTATCAATGACATCATGGATCTGGTCTATTAATCTACAATCCTTAGTATCATGGGTGGTAGACGTACAAATCTTACAATAACATGACACGTTCTTATGGAGCGCATGCTGCAGCAACGAGCATCTACTTGGATCGTGCTCCCCATGATAGATCTCATAGTCCAACGCCATGGCACACCAACTTCTGAGGGAAACTATCTTTTGTATGTCCCTCTACTTCACAGTCCATACACCAAAGTCCATTGCGAGTCTCACGCGTGAATTTGTAGATAAATTCTCAAGTTGCTTTGTCATGGAAGAAATCTGAGCTTCCAAAAAGGGACTCACTCCAGTGTCAACACTCCCGATGGCCTCAATGCGTAAAGCAGCCTCCAAGGCCTCGCGCGGATCTGTGAAAGTCTTATATGAAAGCACTCATCTGAAAGGAGTTATCAGGCCCCCACCGAACCACTAAGCATGCTGTGACAGATGGATGTCATAAGATAACTTGGATAAGAGAGTCTTGAAACACACATCATACTCCCACACACTCTCTGTCATACCTTGTTGGATCTCCTTCAACACACTGATGCTCTTCTACTCAAACTCAGGAATGTGAAACTCTACAAGGAAGGCATCACACAACACAATATAATCCACTACCATCTGATGTGGGTCATACTTCTAGTACCAGCTATGTGCGCACCCCTGCAACATAGTTACAAACTGGCTTTTATTTCACTTTGGGGTAGTGTTCCCCTTCACACCATAGCAATTCACACTTATGAACATGCTCCGCAACATCCTCAACACCCTTGTAATCTGGTAAAGTGGAGTGACATCTCATAGAACACATGTTACTTGGGGTTGTGGTCCTTGTCCACTAGGTCCAGAACCCTGATTTCCTCCGGTGTTTCCCCACCACCATCCACTAGATCCACTCACTCTGAACTCCCAGATCCACTAGATCCTCCCCCTGTAGCAAGTACAGGACCTAAAGTGGTGCTACTTTTTCTTCCCACCATTGAGCTAAACTGAGCTCCAACGGTTTTTGAAATGGAACTACTCCCATACATGATACCCATGTTCTGCACGTCCACACCTTGTTGAAATGATGTACCAGATAGGATACCACCAAATATAGAAAATATTTGCGTGACCATAGAACTCAAATAAAAATGATATCCACTTGATGTTTCTTACTTACCAACTCCAACACCAACTGGACTAGTGATACCTTTCTCAGAACTTGGAAAACTAAGCGCAAGGGTCTGGTTGCCAGGTGGGTCCAGATGCGCGCCTATGGCCCTTCTCCTTTCTCCATATGATGAGCTCTCACCAGAAGCCGAGGGGGTTTCTCTCCTGTGCTTTCCAAGATGGGGTAGCACAGACTGCTCAGGTCCCACGCCCTCCGCATGAACCTCAAATCCTTCCCACAACGTCTGCCTCCATAAATCCATCACTCTAGTAACCTCGCGTTGTCTCACCAACTCCCTTTCCAAGCTTCATTATACTTGAGCCACCTCTCTTCTCTTTCTTCTTCCACGTAGGATCCACCATCTCTCACCACACCAGCTTCCGCGCCCTGTGCCTAGTGGGAGTTTAGCTAGCCATGGGAAATGCTTCTAAACTCAGAGTTACGATCAAGATCTTGATGACTAAAGGTAAAACACACAAGAAATATCCTCTGGGTTCTCAAAGAACTCAAACTCAGCAACCTCTAGGTAAGAATAAGTGGAGATTGTGTACTCCAACGTGTAACTAGTCAACACACCTTTCCACCAATGATCAACAACATGATTCCAAACCAGATCAACATCATGAAGCCTATGATAATATTCTTCAATCCACACATGAGGTCAATAGAACCAACTTCTCCTCAGTGCATACGTTGATAACCACTCATACAGCTCCACTGGAAAATAAAAAATAAGGTTTCATAGAGCTCATGATACAGGTGCTCCTCTAGCCATTTACATGGATCAAACTCAAGACCAATGTTGAATCTATAAGAAAATCCATCCTCTGTGTTTTTAATCCAAGTTTCCATGAATTCCAAGCTCAAACATTATGCCATCCCTCACCATTCTTGCAACAATTTCAAAAGAGGTCTTGGCAACGAAACCAAAATGTAGTCTCGTTTACCCCTAACCCCTTAAAATACCAAGCGCACCAGCCTATCACCCAGTGTTGGGCACTCACCCGAGGTGCACGCATAGGCGCCGAGCCCCTCCTTTATGTGAGATTTACAAGAATGTTCATCATTAATGGATGAGTAATTCACATACATAGATACATGCATTTTATAACAAATACAAATGAACTCAGACCCACATACATATGCACCATAATAAGAAGGGAAAAATTGTGATCACAGAAAGAAAACATATTTGAACCATGAGCATCAGCAATAACATAAGGGTTTAGATTCACAAGCATAAAAGAAAATATACATATTGAGATCCATGACTCAGATGTTTAGAAAAACCCATTGTATTGATTCATCAACATTACAGTAGCCAAATACATTAGAGAATCCATGAATGGAGATAACATAACAAAAAATTCCCCATATATTCTCTATAATAAATTCATTAGAGATTACACCATGCTTCCCTCTTAGCTCTCACTCTCCATACACACATACCATACATGCACCGATTGTCATGCAAACAATACATAAGAAGGAACTAGAAGGAATCTCCTCTAACCGCTTCATCATTACTCAAGATATGCCAAATGTCATCATGTATTTCCCTAATCGAGTATTATCAACATGCAAGTGCCAACTAATCCATAACAAACTCAACTCCTTATCTTACTATGATAACCATAATGATGCCTTGGAATATGCTTTTCTTGAGCTGTAATTCTTTCCTATTTTCCTTTATCCATTCCCGCTTCTGGTTGTCTTTCCACGTGTTCCCCAAATGTGACTTTGACCAAGGTTCAAAAGTGACTAAGTCCCAAACATTCCTTGCCTAGGTGTGAGCCTTTGTGCAACCCCAAAATTGACTTCTACGCGTGCCTTCACGCTGTGCTTCTGTGCGCTACAACCCTTTGCACCTCAGGTACTTGGTTACTTTAGGGGCTCAATAAAGGGTATGAGCAGATTCACACAAAAATTGAACACAATAGAAGCTTAAATATGTCATATAGGATAGTTATAAAGATTTATAGGGAGAGGATCTCCTTAAACTAAGGAATCTTAAGAAACCTCCACAAATAAATCAAACTCAATTTTGGTGGACTATTTTAATCACAAAAACAATATTAATCTTACATGTACGCACTAAAAAATACATCCCTCATAAAT
The DNA here is from genome assembly GCA_019776745.2 of Taxus chinensis. NCBI lineage: Eukaryota > Viridiplantae > Streptophyta > Pinopsida > Cupressales > Taxaceae > Taxus > Taxus chinensis. The sequence continues at coordinate 4,465 of JAHRHJ020000243.1, read as the reverse complement.
TATAATTCCTAACATTCCCCACAATACGAACATGGGGAAAAGCTCAATCTCATACCTACACCTACTTTCATGGTTTGGTGATTTTCATGGGACAATCACAAACCTTAGTGATGGTTTTACATAAGGTTAACCAAAAACCAAAAGTGGTGGTTTTACAAGTGGTTTACCACAAACCAAAAGATAATGGTTTTGCAAATGGTTTACCATTAACCAAAAGTGGTGGTTTTACAAGTGGTTTACCACAAACCACAAATGATGGTTTTACAAGTGGGTTACCAAAAACCACATCACGATGTGCAATACTCTCATTAACTCTCATCAACATCTAACTGCAAGGAATAATATAGGATTTTTTTTTGCTCATACACACATAAGAAATTTTGTTACAATAGAAATTGAACATTTGTATTATGTTCCCCACTCAATGTGAAATTTCCACTTTAACAAACCAAGTAATCAAGAGCACTACATATACAAGAACACTAGAATCTGAAGCACAACACATGCAACTGAAAGAAAACACACACTGAAAAATGCCACCAAACCTTCATGCAGCCCCGTCATTAGCAATTGATGAGAGGTCATTGATCAACCTCCAATATCTGTTTTCCTCCATCCTTTGATTGACTTAATATAAAAAATTGTAACATCCCCATTTTAAGACACTAGAGCAAGGGATTTTTTTTTAATATATAACGTTCTCTGTTATGAATTATGTAATTCAAAACACACGACCAAGTTTTAATAATTGTTCTCTGTCCAATTAATGTAATTCAGATCACACAATTACTTTTTAAACCAATGTTCTCTGTTCACATATTTACAATATGGAACACACATTCATTGCCATTCAATCACATAACAAATACCATATGCTGCTGTAAATGACTCGAAGAACTACCGATCTCCCATTTTATGGCTCGGAGTTTCAACGATCTCTCATTTCATGACTCGGTGATTTACAGCAGTACTTTACACAAGATGGATATGTGGCTTACTAACAGTAAAACAATGCTAGCTAATCATGCAATGAAAGAAGCTAAACATTCTAAGAAAAATGAAAACTAAATCTATTTCAAAGAGAAATCAGAGGTAAATTTTGATGGGCCATTTGCTTGAGCACAAGCCAACTATTTATAGCATTTGCATTTACCCAAGGTAAAAGCCAAATAGAACTCTTAAACTATAAACAATGGAAAAACACTATTCTAGAGAACCAGAATCATAAATTCAAGCCTATGGTAGTGAAAGAAAGCTGGTAAAATGTTGAAATTACATGAGTCATGTTAAAAGAGATTTCTGGAAAACGTGTAAAGGACCGCCGCCCTGAGCAGAGTGGCGGTTACAGGACTGCCACCTTGTTAAGGGCGGTGGTCATGAGACCGCCACCTAGGCGGGGTGGCAATTTCGTCACTGAATAGAAAAAGGCCAAGAAAAGAGGGGAAAATGGAAAAACAAAGCATGCGGGGGCTAAGCGGGGCATGCGGGATGTTAACGCACACTTGGATATCTTTTCTGGATCCTGAACACATTGTGAGGAGACTTGTATCATTATTGGGACACATGTCACATTATTTTAGCAGTACAATACCTTACAATTTTGGGTACGTACAGATACACATCCAACTAGAAGTGTGATTACATTATAGTCTTATGTATTTTAAGACTAAGCTTCAGCAACTGTGCTAATCTTCTAACCTCATTGTTTGTTATAGTTGCATAGCTAAGAGAGACTTATATTGTCTTAAAGCTTAATATGCCTTTACTCCTCCTTACTGAAGGATTTCTTAATTTCATCTTAGTTCCTTAATTTAAGCTTCAGAGTAATAGTCCACTATAGCTTAACGTAGTAAGATCGACTTACTAAACTTAGCCGAGTTTTATTCGCAACTAAATTTAAATTCAGAATTCCATCTTTTTAAACGTCATTTAAATGAGGCCTAATTACAAATGGATGTATTCATTTATTTACTATAACCTTACTTCAGTTAAGGTTTGATTATGAGGAGATATGATTCCTCATACCGAATATCCTTTGGATCAAACATCTCAAGGATATTAACGAAATCAGAATACAAGATTCAATTGTCTCTTTATTTATATTCATTAGCTTATATACCCATTCCGAATATCGTTCATTTAAGAATTCATATTCACTTAACTCTATTCAAATGTCAATTTAAAATCCATATTGACCTAAGTATGAATTAATTGTACATTCCAACTTAAAAGTTGTATTCAAGTAAAGAATAGACGTTATGTTCTTTTAAAATCTATCAACCATCATTTTAATATACCCAAATTCAATGAATAAAATTTATATTCTCAATCTTATTCAATCAATCCCAAGGTGGTATAACCATTAAAATAACACACCTTTCCTTTGTACTCAATACTCAAGATCAAAATTTATACAATTTACAAGTCCATACAACCATACTTCATTCATGCTAAACAACATTAACAACTCATAAAGAAAAAGAATTCAGATTTTTCTTTTTCCATTTCCTCGTAGAAGAATAATAAATTCTCAGAAATGATCCATGCTTAGATAATCAGAAGAAGCATCATAAAACAATATATCTTCATTTTTTTACTCACGGAATCCATCTGCAAAATTAACTTGCACGGGTCAGTTCATCGAACTGAGCATATTAAGCACTTATCATTAAAATGAGGTGCTCTTGATTAACTATCTCAATAAAAGAACTCTATGTTTATGAAACTTCTCTTAATAGAGATAAACATCATGTAACAGTTACGCACCAAAAAGGTTGAACAATTTTAACAATCCTGATTTCAATTATTAACTTCATTTTAAATAGTAATAATAAATATTGGCACACCAATTTCTATATCGGCTAACCTATCATGATGTATATTTCACCATTCTCATAACTGTTTTCAAGAATAGAAAAGAGTTTATTCCAAATTTAGATAATACTAAAAGGAGTATTTTCTCTAAACAACCATGTATTAGGACATCTATATAAACTAACTTATAGATTGCTATTGATTGCATGCAATGTCCAACCCACTTCTTCATCAAAATGAATTCCATTTATTGAGTCGATTTAAAAAAAAAAAAACTAAGATGGAATATTCTTACCTTTAGGTTATCCCCTACACTATAACTAACCAAATGAAAAAGTGAAAATAAATCATACATCACAGCAATCAACATATTTAACTTTCTTGATTCTGATAGTAGCGTAATACTCTTCTACTTCAGAGAGAAAAAGAGACAGAACATAAAGTGCATTTGCATCCTCCTGAGGCCAGTCACAAGTGTTTTCAATACCTTTATATAAAAATTCAAATAAGACACTAAGGAAAGGAAAATACTATTTCCAATTATTGCAATCGAATTGATTGACTTTGTGAAAAAGGAGCTAGTAACTAGTGATAGCAGTCAAGAGAGAGATATTCAGGAGTCCAAACCGAATGAAAGGGATTGGATCCACGTCATCTATAAATAATTCACATCCGCATATCGACCCATGACATACAGGCTTGTTATCCCAAGGATAATTCTTTCCAATCCAAACTGATACAGTCTTAATAATTTCCTAACTACTATTCGAGGAAGGAAAAAAGAATTCACTTTACATCTAAACTGCAAGTACATAGAATATCAAAATTTCAATTGTAATTATCCCATTAGTTTCATTCATTGCAACAAACACATCTTTCTAGATATGAAAATAAGTAAGAGTGTATAGCAAACAACAAATCATGTTTTCACCGTAATAATAAAAGGATTCATTCACCAAACACCAGAGTAAGAACCCAATTTGATTCAGTTTTAATGCAAGCAACAAAGAAGTTTAGACTGTAGTTTGCATATATATATATATATATATATATATATTATATATATATATATATATAATTCACCAAAAATGAACATTCCCAGCTAGGTCTGAAACAAGCAAGGATGAACAACAAGCTATATGACCATAATATCACTATATTAAGTAAATAACCCACCTTTTCAACCACAAGAACAAGATTTTACTCTAATACGGTTCTAATCGAACACCATGAAAAGGTTCAGATATGCAGTTCCTTTATTTATATATACATATCAATGGATTCAAGGAAGGATAAATGATACACTCTACATCATTCACCAAATAACCAAGTTATTCTTTCTTAGTGTTTAAATAATTTATTTTCCAACAACCATTCACAGCCTTCAACCCAACATGGAGACATTGAATCATTTTAAATCAAGTAAGGGTAAGACGATGGAATGAATTCGTTGTCCCCAAAGAATTCATATTTTATGCAATGTAAAGCAATTAGAAAAATAACTCACACTAATAGTTTCATCAAGAATTCTCATGATTTTTCCTAAACCATTTACACACACATAACTCATAAAACAATATTCACATCGCCGATACATTCATCAACTCAAACCCATAATGGGTAATAACACCAAATACCCAATACTGTCAAA
>JAHRHJ020000242.1:0-90619 GCA_019776745.2 Taxus chinensis | reverse complement strand
GCCCAAGTAGTGGATTAGTTTTACTTAGATTAGGGAAGTATCATATTTTCCACCGGAGTGCCGTTAGAAAACGTGGTTCTAGTTGGCATTTGTTTTTGTGAATATAAGGAGGCATGCCCAACGTGCTATTCCCGTGAGGCGTCTACTTGGCTAGTATGATGTGGAGGGTTGTGGGGATTCCTACTTTCCCAAAATGTGAATTTTGATTTTACTCCTTGAATAACTGTTCTTCTATCCCTCTAACCTTTTCAAGTCAAGGATGAGATGACCTCTATTAGTGGTATAAGACACAATAATTTTACCTTACAGTAAAGGGCATTGTTGATCATTTAGGTTGCAAAGGGGTATATACCCTTGCTATGATAATTGATCGTTATCAATCCTCCAAAATTCACCTGGGGATTTCCCATAGGTGGAGGAAGGGGGTGTTTCCTTGTATAAGGGTTTAACAGATTGTACTTGTAGCTCCCTACTGGTGGATCCATGTTTTGGACGCATTGCCCTTTTAGCGAAGCATGCTAAGTATTCCTCATCCAAAAAGTAAGTGGGTTGACTTCGATCTACCATATGTTGTCTGAATACTACCCGAGGAGTATTGAAATAGATTTCTCCAGTAAACATCATATTATTATACCTGAAGGCTCTGGTTTGTTGTGCAAGCTGTTGACTCCTCATTCGGAAAATGAATCTGACTAAGCTCATTGAGGGGGATTTTTGAGACGAAAAGTAGTATTATTGAATAGTTTAAATCAGCCCATGATAAAACTAGGGGTGAGATGGGTGACTATTTGTTTTGACTATAGCTTGTTTCAAGACCTAACAGAGGGTTTGCATATGCCCTCATATCCTGATATTCCGGGAGGTATATGATACCCGTAGAATAATGGGAAAGAGCGAAGTGGATTCAGAAATGAAATAAAAGAGGAGAATTGTTTGTTACGTCGGTTCAAAAACCATTTTGTAGGATGGAAAGAGGACCAACCGAGGCAGGGGAATCTACAAAGTAACTCTTCTCCGCCCCGACATCTCCAATCATGTCAGATAACCGGTTGTGAGGAATATACGTGGGGTCCGATCAACTATTAGGAAATCTGTGTCTCTCAACGCACACCAATGGAATCTTTGATCCATCGGCAAAGAAGGCCCTCTAACTTGAACAGTGTGATTAGATCCGGTGGCGAGGATGTACTTCTCGAAGGCCCAATCAATTTGAGCTCTGGTTGATCTGACTATATGTTTGGTAGATACTTGGAAATAACATGTGGTGCTTCGTTATATCTCCATCTCCCGATAGGTCTGGAAATGGAAGGTGGATATTGGTGGATTCTATGGGGCGATTCTCTGATCTATTCCAAAAATCCTTACTTGTTTCTGTAAGTCTAGTGAGCGTTGTGTGATTATGATTGGTGGAAGTGGAGAGGACCTATACAATGTGCATAAATAGCATCAAAACGTGCTTATGATTGAGCCATGTGGGTCATGGGTGTTGTGGGATATGTCGATCACACCCGTAGTTAGTCATGGTCATTGTGACCTCCTATGGTCATGGCAGAATCAATCCCTAATCAATAATACCAATCGTAGTATGCTTTCAGCCCATATGAACTAAGTTTGTGACATCTATCAGAGGTACCTTACAGGCATCTGGCAATGAATTCTTAAGCTAGTGTCTATGTCAATGAGATATCTCCTGCGTATGGCTGTGGGACCAAAATGATCACAACCGAACTGCTCGCTCTCTTCAAGCCCTTCTAAGTCATGTGGATATCATTAGGGCAATTTGTAGTGTGGCTGTGTCCAACAATGTATGTGCTTTCTCGTCTTCTATATGATAATCCTCTTAACTGTGGGATGATTTCTTGTGATGTCTGTTGTTTTCGGGAAACCTGGATTCTAAGATAGGTCCTATGTCAGTATTGCTGCAACAAGATTGGAGGTTGAGGCCCAAGATTGCTCAAATTACGTATTCTCTGGGCTCCCTAGGTCCCATGATTGTCATACAAAAGAATAAAAAATCTAACTAAAGAAAAGTAAACTATTATGCAAAAGTATATCTACAAATATATATAAATTCTCTATTTTTAAGTTTTTGATAGGAATTATTTAAGAGAATATCTAAGAAACACGCTACTTAAATATCTAGCATCATCATGCAATTAATCTAAAATAACAGAATTAAAAAACAAACAAGGGGTTAGTTAGTTGAGTATAGATACTTGTCTGGGCAATTGTGAAATCTATTCTAAATTAATAAATAACTGATCTAATTTAATGGAAAGACTCTCGGTCCTACCTCAGAAGTGAGGAATGAATCATAGTTTCAGAAACTATCAATCCCCCACATCTTCTCGGCGATATCGAAAGCAATATTAACTGAAATGAAATTTATTCACTACTCTGTCTGGTATATTTTAACTAGAAATTTGTGAAAAGCTGAACATGGATTTCACAAAAAAGTGCCAAATCTGATTGATGGACTTTGTCCCCTCAATGTCGTCTACTCGTTCCTTCCCATGTCACAATGAATCCAGAATAAGCGTGTGTAATGCTGGCATCACAACAGGAGTAGGTATTAGACAATGGTATAGCCTAGATGTAGATCGAATATACTGGAGTAGGGAGAGGGATAGCACAAGAGAACAGAGCTTGGCTTACTTATGCAATTCCTAGCGGGATTTACTGCGAGTCATACAACACAAAACATCCCCGAACCTGAAACTATCCGTCTTGACGGAAAAAAAAACTGCAACTTAATGGCTTAGATTAAAAATGAAACTATCCTACCTTAAATGATGTATGAAACAGTAATAACACTGAACAAGAGATCATTGTGGCTTCAAACAGCAAAACAAGGGACTAACTATGAATGCAACAAATGAAAACTATTAAATTCCTAAGCAAAAGAATAAAAGACTAAAATTATTGAAATGAGAGGATGAGGGATGCCATGCGGTAATTCAAACTAGCTATTATAGAATTCCCTTCACCCAAAGGTAACTCCAACTAGGGACCTCTTTTACCATTAAAACAATGGAGAAAAGAAGGGGGGGGAAAAAAAACACTATTAAGGGAAAACCAAAAAAATCATTAAATACAAGACAAAAATAGATGAGAAAGTTGGTAAAGTTAAAATATTTATTCGAGTCGCGATTCAATGAAACGTGCTTGGAAAACCACCGTGAAGGCCACGCCCCCTGAGTAGGATGGTGGTTACAGGACCACCCGCCTTCCTGGGCGGTGCGTCACAAGGACCAACACCAAGTCAGGCGGTGGTGGCATTCATAACTGGAAGACCGAATGCAAGGAAAGAGAGGGAGGGAAAAGAGGCAAAACACAAGACGCGGAGATAAGTGGGGCATGCAAGATGTTAACGTACCACTTGGAGAGATTTTCTGGATCCCAAAAACACCTTGCCAGGAGACTTATATCATCATTGGGGCATGAGCAACATCATTCTGCAGAGAGCCAGAACCTTACAATTTCGGGTACAACGTCTCTTACCTGAGTTTAAAAGGCATAACCTAAAATAAGTTGAGGATAGATTCAACTCTCTTGAGGATGATGCTATCCCATTCTCCACATGTGAGTGACAAAGGGGCCAATTAGATCTCATCTGCTGATACAAATGAACCTTACCCTGATCTAATCTGTCTCTAAGATTACTGTCAACTAGAAATGATGTACTCAGAATTGGGGAAGAATCAATTTGGATACCAAACAATTCCATTCGTAGTTATCAATTTAAATGATATCATGACTTTCACAAAAAGCTTTAATTTAATGGAAGTTGTTGAAAGGGGCATTAGGAAGTCGTGAACCTCAAAATGGAAATTATGGTAAAAATTTAAATTATACTCTTTTGAAAAATAACGGCATCGGTGACTGAACCGTAGTCAGTAGTCTTGTGATCAACCCTCGGTCATAAATATCTGCACTATTTTCATTTATGCAAAAACTTGGCAGTCAATGGTTGTGCCGTGTTATACGAGATGCATTGAGAATGTGATGATTCTAAAATTGAATAAAATTTCTCATGGATTAATATCTTACTCCCGTTGCATTTAAAATAATATTAAAAAAAATTATCAAAACACAGGGGAAAACAACATCATAGTGGAACCGCGTCAGTAGTAGCACAAGGATACCATGGTCGGTCAAGAGACCATCAGTCGATCACTATGCGTGACTTTTTTAAAGAACAGTTGGCGGCCCAACCATGGTTTCTAGGATCTAAATACAACTAAAGGTAGATCAAGCCTATGTGGGTTGTGTATATTGTTTGTGGACTCATTGTACAAAAAAACATTCAAGAGGTATTTAAATGCATTAAGACTTTGATTAAAATGGGATCCTTCCCCTCAATGAAACAAAAAAATATATAAAAACTAATCAAATAATAGGATCTCAAACAGATCTAGGTTAGATGCTTATATTGAAATTAAAGAACTAGGAATGCATGGTTTTTAGAATTACGATTTCGACTCCGATTCTAGAGGGGAGCCATTGGATGGAATCCCCTTCGTATGTAGATTGATCAAGAATACTCCTTCATAGTTTTCCCTTGATCATGAAGCCACTCCTTCAAACCTACAAATTAAAGGGAAACAACTGAATGAGATTAGGGTAAGCAACTTCCTTAAGAAGGACTTCCTTAAGGGATGATTAAGGGCTTATTTAAATAGATCAAATACTTTGGTCCTATTGATTTGATCAAGGGTTTAAAGCATCAATCTATAATTTTTAAGTGAGAATATGTTTTGGGATTGTAAATAATCAATAGTGTAAGTGGGTGATGAATTGGGGTTACTAGCGCCCTAGTATATTAATTTAAATGTGTAACTCTACTAAGTGTTTAGTAAATGTGCAATGGGGAATCAAGGATAATAGTTGAAATGCGACTTAAGGGTATCTAAGGTAAGGGGTTAATTATGTGGGATATAAAAAGTGAGTTTTTGATAGTGAACACTATTTAATCAAGCATAAGAATTAATGGATTCGATCCCATGCTGATAACGAAGTAACATCAGAATAAAACTAAGAAGATTTAATTAATATCTAGAGGGGATTCTATATTATGAAATGTAACGTTGGTAGGAATTAATCAAACTACCTTTAGGGTTTGACACCCTTTGTAACTTAAAATGAAAAAAAAATCTTGGAACTTTCCACATTATTAGTTCAAAGATTAATGTGGTTTTTAGAACATTTCAAATTTGTGGTGTTACAAAACTTGATGAGGTTTACCGTTGACAACACTCCTGGCCTTAGTAAAAATGTGAGATCTTAAACCAAGCAGGACGTCCATCAAAGCATAATGGAAATATGATTTTTTTGTTACTTTTCCTACTACTCTCAACTGTGTCAAAATGGGACCACTGGAAACAGGGTGATCATCTAGAAAAGCAAACAAGGTTAAAGAATAGTATCCGATGTAGTTTGTATGTTACAAGTGCCTAGTAGTCATGACACAAAAGGGGGAAAGCTTCCACAAGGCAAGTCAATGTTCGGTAAAAACCATCAAAGAGAGGTGGCTTAAGGAACCCAACCCTGACCAGTAACTTCATTTTTTTTTATAAAATGAAATCATTTTCAGGGTTAGGGGAAAAAAGGGTTTTTACATACTTCTATGCATAGTGTTGCTTATAACATTCCACCTAGAATTGACATATTATGTTCTCATTGAAATTCTATGTTGATTAGCTATCTTGAGGAAAACTCTAAATTTATCGTCAACACACCAATTATTTTAAACATGTGTGTGAGTACGTCTGTGTGGATGTGGTTGTGTTTTGTTGGTATCCTGTAGGCAAATAAGAAATAAGATTTACAATAATTTTAAAGCAACTCTTCTTTTGAGTGCATCGTCCCAAAATGATGAAACCTATGTTCTTATGTCAAACATCTATTGCATAAGTGCACATTTCAGGTTGAGGTTAAAAGGGTACGAAATCAATAAGGGATAAAGGATTATTCTCTGCCACAATAGTGGAGAAGTTGGAAATGATTTGGATTGTTTAAGTTCATTCCTGGAAAAACATGGAGTTTTCAAGGACCTCTGTTTATGTGTGTCTGCCATACTGCAACCAACTTTATCTCCAAGATCACTTTAAGATTAGAAATTAACTCTTCCCACTCCTTTAGTCCCAGCCTTATTAAGATCTCTTAATGTGGGTCATTGTGTACAAGATGGTTATGTTCAAAAGGTCTTCAAACTTGAATCAAATGCCATTGGCAGTTCGATTTTTTTAAGGCGAGACTCAATCCTCAGACCAGCACACTCTCTTCTGTTGTGAAAATGATAGCTTTAAGGAGGGGTTTTGGTAAGGCACTTCACTACCATTCAAATGGATGCCTCGAAGAGATGTGATCTCATGGTTTGTGTTGGTGGAAGACATTGCCCAAAGTGAATTTGAAAATAACTGGGAATCTAGAGTCAAAGTGCATCTAGGCAAGTGTTTCACCAAACTCTTAAGTGGAGAACATTAATATTTATTTTCAGGCCATAGTTCATCTCCTTATCGTTAATTTGTTTGTTTTATTTTTTATTTTTCATTGCCACGAATAAAATTTAAAATTTTTATTATACATAGAATTGATAGTTTTAAATTTACTTGTTTCAAGAATAGATGATACATCATAAACTTACAAAATCCAAATATTCTTGGTAGACAAGCATGAACCTCGAATCCCTCTTGAGATGATCTAACAAACTCCTTACAAGACCATAGATTGCTACAGTACCCCTTTATTGACAAGTTGAATTTGACCTTACCGTAAATATGTTTACAAATTCCGTGTTAAAGCAGAAAATCATGATTCTGGAGACCTGCAAATCAACCTTCGTAACTTCGAAAAGGAGAGTAGTTTTACATGTACCTTGCTTGGTATTCTGATGAGTCCCTCCAACCCTTGGATGACTTTATTGATCGTATGTGATATTTTTTAGTCATTTAGGAGGAGTTCCTGTACACCATTTTGGCAAATGTAGGAAGTACTAAAAGTGAAAGGTGGTTCATTTTGGTTCGTCGTTTGGTCCCCTAGGAACAAATGCCGATCTGCCATTGCAAAACCTCTAGTATTTTTACTAGACAATTACTTGTAACCATCATTATTTGAAAAAACTTCAGATAGTTTGGAAAGGGGCATTTGTAGGCCTCTGGTCAGCAGTTTGAATAGGTGTCAAACTGGACAATTACGATGGTTTCTCCAGAAAACTTGTCACCATTTTAACCCATGTTCAGTGTTCTTTTTTAGTGTTCCGTCAAACTATTACTATTCTCTGTATATATGAGGGAAAGTGGAACCTTCTCATGGAGAGTCCATCCATCGAAAGTAAGTTTTGATGAGGTTTCTTACCATCGAGCTAAAATTGGTGATTTTACAACTACCCCAATTACGACGATAGCCCCGAGAAAAAATTGCCACAAATGTAAAACCATTCACCACGTTTGAATTCTTTCAGTTCCTCTGAATTCTTGGTGTATAGGGATACATCGTTATAATTACCTGTTGTGGCGTTCGCTCATTCGAAGACAGCGTTAAAAAGTGGTTTTGACTCTGACCTGAATCAAGATTTTTGCAACTAGCAAGAAATGTACAAGGAAAGTTGTAGGACACACGGTGGGTACCCAACACTTTGGAAACCTTATAACATCTTGTAAATAATGTTTGGGGAACTCTATCTTATGGCTTTTGTGGTGAAATTTAACGTTTGGGAAAATAGTGTTTCTATCTTGTTAATCTCTTGCTCTCTCCTTGGCTACGAATGATGTGAAATGAAATGAAATGAATACAGGTCTCTAACCTTTTCTTTGAATTGCAATTCTCATTATTAATTAATGTAAAGGAACCTAAAAACATTAATTTTTCTAGAATCTGGTGGATGTATGCCAATTGATGTATCATTGATTCATGCTCACATGTTTGAGGATTGTAAGTGTTTCCATACTTTCACCTCATCAAAGATTGGAATCGGCCAGGACTGCATAAAAGGAAAACGAAGAGGACTCATCAAAATCCTGTAAAGTGGTCGCAGAAAGACTCAACCATGGAGTGGCAGCGGCCAAGAGAGACTAAAGGACCATTGTAAAAAGAAAGGTTTGCGGGTGTTCACGTCTTTAAATCCATTCTCCAAGTTTCCAGGTAGATCCCAACTTGAGTCATCCCTCCACGTAAGGAATGGTCAGAAAATTCAAAGGCGGATAAGGTGAGCTTCAAAAGGGCTAAAGTCTACCAGTGTAAGCGGAGAATGCCAAGTGGTCAGTGTGGCGCATCTCTACATTGGTCCCATGCGGGAGAAAAAAAGCACGAGCTCACCACTAATCCAATTCTAAAAGTAAGAGGACCATTGAAAGTCCACAGATCAACCTAGGCCGACAATTGTCAACTCGATGCCCTCTAAAGGAAACTTTTTGGTCAGTTTTTCAAGCAAGCATTGTGCCTCCCGTGGTATATCAAGAGCGACATATAATCGTTTGATTCATGGCTTGAACTAATCGTGAATCTGACACATTGTTGGAATTTCTTGACCTCATCTATCTAGGCTATGGAGGTTTGATACTTTTAATTTGAGAGTTAGTAAGGAAAATGAGGACTCTTCAGGCCTTCAAGCAGGATCCATTTTGTCTCACACCATATCAAATTCGCTCTGTTTCCATCCACCATTGCCTCTTCTTTCTTTCAAGAATGCACCGAAATCAAGAATCATGGAGTCATAATATTTGGGGCATATTTTTTCAGAAGCATTAACAGTAGTGGTTGATTTTCAACCACTTGTCCACTTTTCTCTCTCTTTATTCTTATCCGAGCAAAATCTATAATTAACACAGGGTTCGGAATTCATTGGAACAGGTGTTCATTCTCTTTCCCTGCACCCCTCTTCTCTTTTCTTCTCTAGGTCGAATGTGGATTTTTAAGCACTCCTGCCTTGGCTTTGTAATATTTTCTTGCCTTCTTCCCTTAATGGTGTAACTGTGTGAACCCCTAGAGCAATAAAATCTATTTCGTGATGCGTTTTGTCCATCCTTTTTCTCATTTTGTTTCTCTGTCCTCTTCTTCTTGCCTCTCACCATTTTAGGGTATATTGTGCAAAAAATATCCTAAGGTCCAGTGAAGGTTTTGGAGCTATCGTTTTAAGGGGTTTGAAATGGTGTTTTGTGTGAACTTATCCTTGGTCGTGATTCATTTGTCATCCTCCTTCCATTGGCTCACCTCTTCCATTTCAAGTAGTGGGTTTGTGATACAATTCCCTTCGTCTTGGTGGTATCAATCTCTATATGTAGATTTTCTTTTTATTATTATGCTCTCCTCTCTCGCTCCTCTCCTTGGTCCCTTGTAATTCTCTTATAATTAGTAGTCGATAGTCCGCAATTTTCCTTCCTTAGAAGTATTTTTAGTGCTAAGCATTAGAAAGAGGAACAAACCTTCTCTGGAGGATCATTCCCATTTACAAGTCCCCACCTTGGTGAATATCCAATGTTAATGCAATCCACACTAAATGCCCCTCCTTAGAAAAGTAGATCCATAACTCTTTGGGGGGGTGCTGTGATTTGCCTAACAATTAAGTTTTTGTGTGCTCAAATAGTCTTTCCCCCATTTGTCATTAAAAATTCCTCAATTAATGGCCTCTGTCAATGTTTTCTATCCTCCCCAATGATGCTTGAAAACTTTTTCCTCCATTTGGTTTCATGATCAATCCCTTCCTTGGTTAGGATCACTTAAAATACAAAATTTGTTTTCTTTCCTCTGTCCATATGAAGATTCAATAACTTTGGGGCTAAACTTGGGTTTTTTCCTTTCCTTCCATTTTGCCACATCACTTTTGTTAGCCCTGTCATTTTTTGTCCCAAATATTGTGAAAACATTATTAGATGCGTTTCAGTGATTGTATTTTGGGCCTTATAAACATTTCCATTTCTCTGTCTTGAAGAAAGATTCATTTTGGGGCTCACATGGTGATTTTCCTGTATTTACATGCGTGTGTGTTTTTCCTCTTGAAATTTACATCTCAGCATTATGGAAAACATGGTCCCCTTTTGGGTTGGAGGCGGCTCGATGGGGCACTTCAAAACTCTAAGACTTCCTTCAACCCAAAATTTTTCCATGTGTAGGAATGACACTCATTTTGAAATTTTCCCTTTTGGTTGGCCTTAGATTGCACCAGGGAGACACTGGATATTTCCTTTGCCTTTCCTAGACTTAGAAAAACTTTCATGCCCACCGTAAAGTTTTGGCAAAACTTGACATGTGGAAGGGATGGCGCTGATTTGAGGATCTACCTCAGGGCCCACTTTAAACAATTTGCATAGGAGCATTGGAGGATCCGTCCGCCGGCTCCACTTTGTACTTGATTCTATTCACTAATTTTAAAGGCCTTGGACACATAGAGGTAACCCGCACCTATTTGGGGACTGGCCCCCTAATTTTTATTTTTTGAAGAAGTGCCAATGAGGACACATGGAGCTTCCGCTCAATCTTCCCTTTTGCTTGGATTTTCATGTCCAAAGAAAATGTCTCGGCCCTAGACACATGGCACCTTTCGGTGAAACCTTCAAATTTTTTTTAACACACTCCTGCAACTGAGACACATGTTGAGCCCATGCTTGTTTGGGTCATGTTTTGTGGAAAATCTCAAAATATGCCCATTAGACACGTGGGATGCTTCCTCTACTCCTTTTTACACTAAACTTTTCAAAGGGCCAAAGGCAGTTTTCTTTTCTTGGGCCCAGGGCACATGGAAGGCCCGCCATTTTTCGGAATTTCCCTCTGTGTCTCCTTGCAGTTACACCAAGGACACACATGTAGGCTATGATATGAAGTTGGAAAAGGGGAAGAATCGACGGTTGTTGTTGGATTGCGTTGTGTTTCTCCCATTTTTTCTCCAAGACTGTTAATTGATGAAAATTCCTTGTCATCTCTATCGTAAAGGCCATTTGAATGGATTTAGAACTAATTTGTTGAGTCCAAGGATTGTTAAGGTCGATATTTTAAAGTTGGGAATTATCATGCACTGCAACAAAAAATGGGAGATTATCAAGGCGATGGGATGCGGGGCATCATTACATAGGAAAGAGAGGTATTAAATGGTGTTGTTATGTTTTATTTTTTAAAAGACGGGTTTAAATATTATATATACTTTTTGGTTAATTAATTTATAAAAATAATTAATTTAAATTAAGTTTTTTTTTTTTATAATTAATTTGTATTTAATGTTATTAAGGTTTTATTTTTTTGGTAAATAATTTTGTTTATTAAGTGTTAAATTAATATATTTGTGGTAAAATCAAATAATTAATTAATTAAATAATAAATTGGTTATTTTGTACTATTTATAGGTTTTTAATTTTTTAAAGGGTTATATTAATATTTTTTTTTAAGGTAAGGTTTGTTGTTTGGTTTTTAATTTAATAAAAGTGAAAGGTGGTAAATTTAATATTTAAAAAGGAATTTAATAAGTTTAAGATAAATTATTGTGTAATTAAACGTGTTTAATTGTGTTATAAATAAATTATTTGTTAAGTTGTTGTAGTTTTAATAATGGTTTTATTTAATTTTATTTTTTTTTAAGTGTGGTTTGTTTTTATTGGTTATTGTAGTGGTCAATGGAAGTAATTAACGTTTGTGTTTTAATTATTGTTAATATTATGTAATGGTAAATAGTAAATAAATGTTTAACAGGTTTTGTGTGGTAAGGTTGTTAATTTATGGTTAGTTTTTAGCGTTTTTTTATTGTTTGGGTGTTATTAAATAATAATGGTCAAGGTTTAATATATTTTGTAAATATACATAGTGTTTTTTTTTAAATATTTTTTTTTTGGTTTTTTCATTTATTATTAATTTGTTCTATATCGTCATTATTTTTTTAAATTTTTTATTAGGTTAAATAAATATTAATTGGTTTTTAATTGGTAAGTTTTATTGTAATAATTTATTTTTTTTGGTATTATCAAAAATTATTGAATAAAAATAATTTTTATAGGTAAGTTTTTGTTTTAATGATTAAACTTATATCGGTTTTAAATTTTAAATTTGTATTTGTTCCGGTTATTAAAATTTATAATTTTGTTTTATTTTTATTAAATAATAATTTTTAATTTTTTAATGTGTTGTTTTTGTAAAATAATAAGGTTACAAAATTTTTTATTGTTTATAAGTTTTAATTTTTTTTAAGTTTATGAAATTAAGAATAAGGTGTTGGTGTAAATTTTTAATTAAAATATTTGTACATTGGTTAATTTTTAATTATAAAAAAATTATGGTACTTAAATTTTATTTGTATATTTAAAATTAAAGTTGTTTGGTTATTAAATTTTAGAAGTATTGTATTTTAAAATATTAAGGTTTAAATTATAAGTTTAGGTAATTTTAAATAAAATTGTATAATTGGTAAAAATATAAATGTATTTATTGTTTTAGTAAAGTTTTTTGTTTTTTTAAGTACGTAAATATTTAATTGTTTTTAGTTTATATTTTTAATAAGGTTGTTAAATTAATAATATTGTTTTTCGGATTAAAGTTATATTTTTTGTGTTGTAGTTTTTTATTTTTTTAGTATAACAGTGTTAATTAGTAATTTTTTAAATATTGGTTTAAGTTTATATTTTCGTGTATTGTGGTTGGTGTTGGTTGGGTAAATATTTAATTAGGTAGTTTTAATTAAGGTAAATAAGGTGGTTTATAGTTGTAAAGTTGATTGTGTGTTAAAAATTAATTAGTGTATTAAAGGTTATAAATAAATGTTAATGTTTTGTTTATTTTTATTAGGTTAAAAAGTAATAGTTTTTAATTAATAGTTTATTAAATATTAAAGTATGTTTTAGTGAAAAAAGTAGTTTTGGGTAGTTTATTATTGTATTAATGAAAAGAATTGTTATTTTTATTTTTAATAAAAGGTATTAAGGTTTTTAAGTAAAGGTTTTTATTTAGTTAAAATTTAAAAAGGATGAACAATGATGGAAATGCAGGTGCCAAAGATGAAAAGGCGTTTGCCTCAAGAGCAAAAAGGATTACCTGTCATATTAAGATGTGCAGAGCTCCAGAAAATGATTTAAAAAGGGGATTTTTCACTGACGAATCCAGAATGATTAGAATGATTTCCAAAAATTTGTATTCATGGCCTCCTAGTCATTAGCAAGGGCACAAGAAATGTGATCAGTTCACAATTGTCCACCAGGCAACTTTCAAATCTGAATTTGTTAAACGTCGAGGTCTCAAAAAAAAATGTAGGTAACAAGCAAAAGGTCCCTTGATATTCTTCTCTTTGGGGGAAAAATTGAGTGAGAAAAATGTATTTAATGCACTAGAATACCTTGCAAATGGTTGTATGTTGAAATCCTAACAGAAAATTTGATTTTAAATTCATCTTCATGAGAGACCATGGCCGAGATACCTATTTAATTTCTTCTGGGTTAGACTTTCATCCTGTAAGTTTTGTTCCATATGTATCGCCATGTGCTGGCATGAGATTAATTTAAATCTTTCCCCCTAATGATGATCTAAGAAAATTTTGACAATTTGTGGTCCCAATCTCTAGTAATTGTGTCTGCTTTTTTTTAGAATGGTCTGCAAATTAGTTTCTTTCTTCCTATTGCAATTCTTACATTGAAATATTTGTGAAACACATAATTCATCCCTAGGATAGTTTAATGGTATTTGTTCAATTTCATGGTGAAGAAGACGGCAGCCGGGGAGGAGAGTTTAAAAAAAAAGGGAAAAGCAAGCAAGGGGCAGGTGGTGAGAAGAGGGGCGAACGGTTGGGGTCCTGAGCCAGGGAGGGATCAGGACGGACTGTGTGGGCTGGGTGAAGTGAGGCGGGCAAGGTCAAGAGGCAGGGGGAGAGGCGCAAAGATGAGGGGAAACCAAGATGGGGAGGGGGGCCGCCCCATGAGCACCGGCGGGGGGAAGGAACGGGCGGAAAGGGCGGCAGCGGGCGAGGGGGGGTAGGTGGGCCATGGGGGGAAGGCCCGGCAAAGAGAGGGAGAAGGGAAGGGAGCCGACGGCAGCGGACACCAAAAGGGTAGCAAAAAACCAGGGGGGGGGGGAAAGCGCCACCTTAAACTACCCCTAGGTTGCTTGTGTATCAACAACGGAACAAAAAGCTATTACTAAAAAAAAAAAAAAATGCAAACACAATCACCGATTTCTTAATGTCTTCAGTAACCTTAGCCTTATGTTGAAATATCTCCATATTTCTAGAAGTGAAATCTTAAGAGTTAAATTATGGAGAATTGACCATATTTTCCAAGGTTTTCTTCATAAAATTTTTGTGCAAAAGAAGGATATCTCCATCTCCTTCATCGAACAGCGGTTACACTAAGGTTCCTCTCACCCTGGTTGAAGAGGCACAAACTAAAGCAGTGAGGACAAGTCAAATCCTCTTTGAAGGTGCTATCCCATTCTCTCCAAAAATATGAGCGACCAAAGGACTAGTTAAGATCTTCATCCCCCACTACAAAACGACACACACTATGATCTATCTGTCTCTAAGCTCCATGTCCAATCTTTGTTTTTTATTATATTGAAAAGGAGAAAAAAATTGGATACCAACACTAGTGGCACCATTGCCAAGGACTCTTTGAAGTATTTGAATAAAGGTGTACGTATAGACCCTGGTAATGCTTTTTACAGATTTTTGAAGTGCTAATACATTGCTGAAACATCATTATCTATTCATCTATAAGAATTGTTCAAAGTTGTGAATTCTAAGTGTAATATTTCTAGCTTATACAATTATTGTACTAAGATTGTATCTAGGATTATACATATTTAGGATGAGGGTAAAACAACAAGAGGTTTTTGAAGGTCTCAATGCTTCTAAAAATAAGACATTTGGATTCAATAACACCAAGGTATTTAAGACTTTAAATGGGTGATAGGTCATGATAAACAAGCCACCATGAAAATGGGCATTTTTGCCTTGGAATATCAGGCATGATTGAGGTAGAATAACCTGTTTTTATGGGAGGAATTAAGGTTACATCTATAGTCACTGAAAAATGCACTTATTAATATTACATTATGCCTCTACTATGTTGTTATATATGTAGTGTCCAATTTCCTTTGACACCTTTTAGATACTGACCATGATATTGTTTGACATGATTATATTATGGACATGAGTATGGATTTTATTAGAGTGTGATGTTTGATGTTAGATCATGAATTATTGTTGAATTTGATTCGGTTATGATGAATGATGAATATGAGAGAAATTTTTATATATTGATGTTGATATAGTGATTTGACATGGTAATATTATAAATGTTGTTTGAACTTGTGATAATTGGATATTTTGAGTACAACTAGAAAATGTAAATTATTTGATGATTAAATAGTTGATGAGTGAAAATTGTAAGTGATAATATTGATTTTCTTGGATGATTGTTGTGATTCACATATATATTGATGATATTGGAATTTATATTTATATTCTTTTGGATGTTCTTATATGGCCATAAGGCCAAAGGAGGTATTTGTATTTTCATAGGTTTAAAATATCACAACAAACATCGGGGGATTGGAGACCAACCACATTGGAATTCTAGATGAATTCAACAAGGTCACCATGGCAACTTGTATTGTTTATGTGTGGTTTGATTTTGTTAGGGATTCCCATGGGGGGGATCACCTTTAAATGTGACCAAGGGAATTATGTGTATTTATTTATTTGGTTCCTTTTTAATGTTTTCATGTGTTATTTTGTGGTGTTGACCCCTTTCATTATTTAACTAAATGGTGGTGTTAATATTGTGAGTAATCATGTTGTTAAGTTAATTAATTAAAAGATATGGGGTCATAAGAATGTAATTAATATTGTTGTTGGTTATATGATTTTAAATATGTTGTAAGAATGTGTAAGTAATATGTAAGGGATGTGTAAGTTAATGTTTGAGGGTGAAACACTTCACCTTCTTGGAAATTCGAAATTGTCCTTGGAGACGTTGATTTTGGAGGCTTGTGGGACAAGTTAAACTTGTCCCATACCTCTTTAATTTACTTACCAACCATACCTATGGTTTGAGGGTTAAAATTAGAATTTTATAATGCTTTTTGGAGAAGACAAATTGTAAGTTTTAATTGCACTTTTCATACATGGTTTAAGTTCAGTCCTTTGGGGTATGGGTTGGATTTGAGTATGTAAGTAAACTTTCATATTATTCACCCACCTATTTATTATGCACTAGAGAATGAAGTTGAATTTTGGGTTGAGAATGAGGATGTGTGATGTGGCATCCTACATGGATCCACCTCATCCTCTCTCTTCCCTCTTCTATAAAATTTGAATTGCTTTCCTTGTTTTGGGTTGCTTCACTTTTGGCATAACTCATTTTGGGGTGAATTCTTTTGTTGTTTGGAGCTCTTGCTTTGGAGAAGTTTTTGGGATATTGTTGTACATGACTTGTGCTTGGATGATCTTGGATTGCTTGCATTGAGATAAAGCTTGATGTTTTGGAACTTGGAACAACTCCATCATGGAGAGGTAGGAACTTGGCTCTTTAAATGCTTCTTTTTTTATTATGAAATTGTTTTTGTTGTGAATGTTTTGGCATGTTTGTGGGATGTTGGGTAGATGGCCTAGGTATGGTGTAGGAGAAGACTATGGGGTTCATTTTGTGGGAGGCATAAGTGTGGAGGGAGGCATAAGTGTGGAGGGAGTTGGGATTTGGGTTCCACCTTACAAATAAATATATTGCATTTCTTTACTCATTATGGGGTTCCATAAGAGGTTGGGAGGCATAAGGAAATGTGAGGAATAAGGGGTACTTGGGGGAGGTATAAGGGCATGTCAGGGCTTTGATATACTATATTTTGGTGGTTTGAAATCAGGTGGTGATACCCATTTCCCCTTTGGGAGGCATAAGTAGCATCCCCCATAGTTTCTTGCTCCTTTGGCTTACATGATAAAGCCAAAGTTTTGTTTGCTATGTTTTAATGTTGTTGCAAACTACATTCTGTTTTGGACTATGTTTTAAATGTGAAATTTGCATGTGTGTTTGTGGAAGCCTGTTGTTGCCATGAGTTGAAACACATCTTTTATTGCATTGTGGTTGGGGCTCGGGGGCCAATGAAGAAGGATGGCTTCTCCTTATCATTGGATGTTTTGATTGGGTGGAGAGCATTGCCTTTCCCCTTCTCTTGTTGTGATCAGAATTGGAAGAATGATAAATCTACATGTTGTTGTTTTGGAACAAAGGAGAAAAAAGAAAGAAACAGTCTGACAGACCCTTGTTGAAATGAAATCTTATTGTAACCTTTCCCACTTGAAGTGGATGAAATTGTATATGTTTTGTAATGGAAATATGTTGTATTGAATATGAAAGTTGTAATTTTGAAATGTAAAGGAGAGACATACTATGTTTTCTGTTTTGAAAGAAAGAGATGTATTTTGTATATTGTATTGTGAAAATCAACAGAAAAGAGAAGTTGTAAAAGAAGGAAATCTTGTCTTTTGAATAAAAGTTGCATTCCTTTCCACAATTGGAACTACTGTTGTTTAAAATATGAGTTTGAAATGTATTTGAAATATCTATTTGAAAGGAAGAAATGCATGTGAGGAAAATACAGAACTGTCTTTGAAATGTGTAAAATTACAAATCAGAATCAGATTTTGGTTTTGAATAGTTTGATTTGAATCAACTAAATGTATTAGATTAGAATTGGAACGATTTTTAATACTTAGAAGAAGAAAATGGAAAATAGATCCTTTAAAATTTGATCTCTATTTTGTATTTTCACACTAGCAAATACCTTATCCAAAAATGCACAGTTCGAACTTGTAACAATGAAATAAAAAATTAAACGATTAAATTGAAGTAGTCTACCCTAAACGAATTCAATTGGACAAAAACACTTAAGGAAGTTCTTAGAAAACTTAGCAAAATTGGGCTCAAACCATTTGCTGTCGTTTTTGCTATCAAAGTTGTATTTTTTGTTAATTGGGAGTCAATAAAACAAACTTACCTTCCAAATCCATCCTAAATCCATCTAAGAAAAATTCTCCATGTCTAATTGACATGTTGAGAGAGGAAGAAGATCAATTGATTAAAATTTCATAAGTTAAAATTTACTAGTTTGACCTTTAAAAGCCTGCAGACATTTTTCATGAAATTGACCCCTTAAACATTATCAAAATGAAAATTTAATTATTCCTCTACATAGAGGACATTGAGAGCTTTCTGAAAAGTCCTTGTTTTCCAAAAACTGAGTTTCCAATCAAAAGTTATGGCCTTCTGAAGTTTTCACTTCATTTTGGCTTCAAAAATATTCTAACTGTTAAATTTAATTAATAAAATATTGCTAGGCAGACCCACGGGCTGAAACTTACCTTTTTCATTTTTTTTTCAAAATCACAAAAATCACGAATTCCCTTGCCACTCCGCTGACCCGCAATCCTTTCCTTTTGTCAAAAATTGCTTATGTTCGACAAAAGAAATTTTGGAAAATTTCCCCCGTGGACCCGCCACCCTGCTTTTGCCTTTTTGATTGTTTTTTGTGGCTGCGCCGGCCCGCAATAGTTAACTCAACCTTTAAAATTTTTAGGAAAATTTTATAAGTTACCTTCGCCACTCTGTCGGCCTGCAACCAATCAGGTGTTGCCACGTGGCAACACAAGGCATCGACGGAGGAGCGGATCCCCTTTTTATCTTAGCGCTACGGAAAGTTTTGGGAAAAAATGTCCTAAATTCTCCCACCGGCCCACCAATCCGCATCCAACGAATGTCTGACACGTGGCGTCGTGAGGCACTGGCGAAGGTGCAGGTGGGTTTTAATCCCATGTGCCTTTTTATCTCTTAAAGCAAAAATGTTTGTTTGTCTCCGCTAACCTGCTTCCCCATGTTGGCTTAGAACATGCCACATGTCCCTTGTGGCCTGGGGTATAAAATCTTTTTCGGGTGTAGAGTACCACCGCATGACTCGCGGGCACGTGGGGGTAAAGTGTGATTTTCACCCCAAGTGGCAAAAAAGTGGGGGATTTTCTTCCCGTGGCCCGCAGGCCCACGCATCAGGAAAAATTTCCTCCCGCGGCCCACAGGCCTGCTCACAGGAAAAATTTCCTCCCGCAGGCCCACACATGGAAAATTTTCTCCCCTAGGTGCAAACCCACTCTTGGGAAAATTTTCCTCCCAAGGTCCACCGGCCCATAACTTGAGAAATATGAGGAGTTAAGAGGACTTCTTTATATCACCGAAAAGGTGAGGAAATTTCCTATCTAATGGGAATGTTTTTGGGAAGTTTTGAGTGTGTTAATTTTGAGAAAAATCAATTTGAATATTTTAAGCCTATTAGAGAATGGTATATTGAGAAATTACCCTCTTAACCTAATTGATTAAACTAACCCCTAGTGTGGACCTTGTGATCTTTTATAATTGTCGTATTTATAAAACTATAAGCTATTAATAGTATATGGCTTGAAGTTTTCTTGTGACAATTGATGTTTGTTAACCTAGTTGTAGACTCTTTTAAAACAAAACAAAAATTATTCCATAATTTTCCTAATTAATCCTAGGTTTTTCTTGGGTCTCAAGTGGGTTGGTTTTAGTGGGCGTCACATAAGCATCAAGAAAAGAGATCTTCATTGGTGAAATTAATCAGCCTGTGATTGAATATTGTAGTACTTCCTCAAGTGCTTCTGAATGAGGTAGTTTCTTTGTTGAATTGAATTCTCCATCTAGAGAGGGTCCTTCATCTGTATTTGAAAAATTTACATCTCATTATGTCCCTGTAACTTTCCAAATCTAATAGAGTTTTCCAAGAAACAGAGCCTTTAGAGGGCAGGTCATTCTGAAAATTGCATCTTTGTACCACACAGACCCCTCACTCCTCATCATTTTGTTTCTCTTGTAAGATCACCTCCTCAGAATAATATGGCTCAGCCTCCACCCAGACCTCCATTTGTTGTTAATACTTTTGGTCCCATCAGTTTTAGAGGTATGGCTGGCTATCCAAATGTTGTGCCACAAGATGTAAGAAATAGATTGCCTAAGTTTCAAGGAAATAATGCAATAAATGGTGATCAGCACTTAAAAATCTTTTTCAATATGATGGAGGACTTTGAAATAGAGTTTGAGGATGTATACATTAAATTATTTATCCATACTCTAGAAGAAGATGCAAGGGACTAGTATAAATCTCTCCCAGATAATTCCATTGACTCCTGGACAGAGATGAAGAATGCTTTTAGAATGCAGTATGGTGATAAAACAAACCCTAGGTTTCTTTTATCAGAGTTTGAAAATATAAAAAATAATCCTAATGAATCAGTGCATGATTTCAATACTAGATTTAACAAAACATTGAGAAGACTGCCTGTTAATTTGAGGCCATGTGATGAATCATGTCTGATAAAGTATTCAGATGCATTTGATAAGAAAGTTGCTTACTATTTGAGGGATAAGAACCCTAGGACTTTGAGGCAGGCCTTTACCATGGCTCTGCAAATTGAGAACAACATTAAAGCAGTTGGAAAACCTCCTAAGAGGGAGGGTGTTAAACTGATCAACCCTGAGAAGCCTCAATCAAGTAAGGTTATGGATCTTGAGGAAGTTGTAAAGACTTTGGTCAGGGCTGTCAAAGAAATCTCTTACAAGCTGGCAAGGGTAGAGAAAGGAATTTGACAAGGTTCTCAAGGTCAGCATAGGCAACAAGGACAAGACATATTTGCAAATCATCCTAGAAATGATCAGAGATCTGATGACAGAGGTAAAGGACCCATGGGAGCTAGACAACCCCAAGCTAGGGAAAATAGAGTAGTGCCTGATCCTCTAAATGCCAGAGTTGTTGTTGTTGGTGAAGCTCATGAAATTGAGTGGTGTGATAATTGTTTCTTGCCACATTCTCCATGTGAAGTAGATCAGCAAGTTGAAGAAGCTGATGATGATGATAACACTGATGATGATGCATGCATGATGGATTCCTCTACAAGTTCACAGTAGGGAGCAACCTCAACTGAGATGATGAGTGCCAGAACTGTTAAAGATTTCTGGGATTGCATTCACCAGGTATTACCTCTTCCTCCCACTCATACTTCTGAAATTGATATGGTGCAAGCTTTTGAACTTCCTAATAATGATTTTGAGTACCTAAGAGCTCTAATGATTGAGAAGTATGATGGAGGGATCCCTTCTGAGGAGGATAGGTAGTTGTTAATGAATGTTGTGGTTGGCCATGAAAAATAATATAATACCAGGAGTAAGGTTGTCAAAGGGGCAGGGCCTCAGGCCAAACCAAAAATTCCAGTGCTTACCAGTATCCCAAAAGAAACTCCAAAGAAAGATACATCTGGAAAAGGCCTTGTTGTCTCAAGTAGAACTTGTGTCCCTCCCTATGCTCAGACTGTAAAAAATCTTGTGCCATCAGATGAATTTGTAAACCTTCCTCCTAACACTGCATTACCCAAATATGTTCCTTGTGACATAGCCCAAATCTTGAGTCAGATCAAGATTTATGTTCCTATTGTTGAATTTCTTAGAATCCCTGAGCATAGGAACATAGCATTCAAATATTTGGGGTTTAGAGAAGAAAAGGTCACCCAAGGCAGAAATGTTGAGACTCCTCCTACCATTTCAGAGTTGAAAAAACCCCAAGTACTGGAAGAGATAGGTGAACCACCTGAAGTTTACTTGGGAACATCTTTGGTTGAGTCTCAATTAAATGTTGATCCATTTTTTACAACACTGATTATTAAGGACAGACTGTTGCACAATTGTATGTTTGATTCTGGAGCATCATGCAATGTTATGCCTCTGGAAGTCATGAATGAATTGAACATTAAAGTGACAGCAGCTTATGGCAAGTGTACTGCAATGGATTCTAGAGAGGTGCCAGTTGTAGGATGTGTAAAAGGTTTGGTGGTACAACTTGCAGCTTATCCAGGTAAGAACTTGAAACTTGATGTTGTTGTTGTTGATTGCCCTGCCAAATGGGGCATGTTGTTATCAAGAAAGTGGGCTGCAAGTGTTGGTGGAAATGTTCAGATGGACATGTCTTATGCCACCATACCAATTGAGGGCAGCCTTGTGAAGTTACCTGGTGAAAAGAAAATGTTATATCTTATTGAGGACCCCAACAATGCTTCTTATGAAGTATTGCATGCAGATATTGATATTGATAACTCTGTGAGCTATGTTGCTTTCAAGGAATATGAAATTGATCAATGCAGGTATCATGAGCAGGATGATTTTCCTGAGACTTTGATGTTTGATGCAGCCTTGAAAGATGTTAAAAAACTTGACCCAGGCACAAAGGATAAGCCTGAAAAAATGTGGTCAGATAGCGACTTGGATGGAAAAGAGAGACAATCATATGACCAGCTGTTAAAGACATATCAGAACTGCTTAGCATGGTCATATCCAGAATGGAAGGCACTTGAAGATTTTCCTTGATTGTTTTCTTTGAATCAGGATGCTCGCCATTGTATAGTGTATAGTTATTTGTTTTTGTTTTTCTTTCATGTTTTTTATTTTTTGTTTCGTCCTGGTCCTTGGACCTGGTTTTGTTGGTTTCTCGGTTCGTCCTTGGGCGAGTTTGTTATGGTTTCTCTGCTCTGCAAGCTTATTCTTTGACTTCATTTCCCAATGGTCTATTTTTGGCACTTGGTCTCCTATTTGTTCTTGTGGCACTCACAGGGAGTGCCCATCCCCGAGTCGAAGCCGATGTTGGTGCTCAAATTAGTCTCACCCTGTTTGTCATTGAAATTCCTTAGTTTGTGGCCTCTGTCATGTTTTCTATCTCCCCGTATTGGTGCTTGAAGACTCTGTCCTCCATTTGGTTTCCATGATCAATCCCTTCCTTGGTCGAGGATCACTTAAAATCTAGAATTTATTTTTCATTCCTCTGTCCATATGAAAGAGTTTGTAACTTGGGCGTAAAACTCAGGTTTTTCCTTTCCTTCCATTTTCCACAGTCACATTTTGTTGTCCCTGTCATTTTTGTCCCAAATATTTGTGGAAACATGATTGGATGTAGCTCAGTGGATCATATTTGGGCCTTATAACATTTCCAAATTCTCTATCCTTGAAGAAAGATTCATTTCAGGGCTCAAATGGTGATTTTCTTGCATTTTACGGTTTGACGGGTGTGTTTTTCCCCATCAAATTTACATCTCAGCATCAGTGGAAACATGTGGCCCTTTTTGGTTGGATGCGGCTCGGTGGGGCACTTTAAAAACTCTAAGGCTCACTTCAACCCAAAACTTGTCCACGTGGAGGAATGACACTCATTTGAAAATTCACCTTTTGGTTTGGCCTTGGAGTTGCGCCAGGGAGACATGTGGAGATTTCCGTTGCCTTGCCCAGACTTAGACAAATTTTTCATGCAACCAGTACAGTTTTGGTGGACCATGGACACGTGGAGGGCTAGAGCTCATTTGAGGATCCGCCTCAGGGTCCCACCTTAACAATTGTGACAGGGAGACATGTGGAGGCTTCCGCCGGCTCCACTTTGTACTTAAAATTTTCAAAGCAATTTTGAAAGGCCTGGGACACATGGAGGGACTACGCCTATTTGGGGACCGGCCCCTAAGTTTTATTTTGAAGAAGCGCCAAGAGGACACTTGGAGGCTTCCGCTCACTCTTCCCTTTGCTTGGAATTTTCAATGGCCAAAGAAAAATGTCTCAGACCCTAGACACATGGCACCTTCCACTGAACCTTCAAATTTTTTAACAGACTAAAACACGTGTTGAGCCTGCACTTTTTTGGGGTCTCTACTTTTGGGGACCATCTCAAAATGTGCCATTGAGACACGTGGAGGCTTCCACTAGCTCCTTTTTATACTGAGACTTTTCAAAGGCCAAAAGGCATTTTTCTTGGGCCCAGGGCACGTGGAAGGCCCACGCTTGTTTGGGACTTGCCTTTGTGCTTCTCCTTTGCAGTTGCGCCAAGGAAACATGTGGATGGCTATGATATAAAGTGGAAAAGGGGCAGAATCAACGGTTGTTGTGTATTGTGTTTGTTTTTCCACCATTTTTCTCCAAGACTCCTGGAGATGTGAATAATCACTATTTTTCATCATTCTTTGATGAAATTCCTTGTCATCTCTATCTGTAAAGTGCCATTGAATGGATTTAGAACTTAATTTGTGAGTCCAAGGATTGTTAAGGTCGATATTTTGAAGTTGGAATTGCTCAGGCACTTGCAAAAATGGGAATTACCAGAGGAAATGGATGCGGGGTAGAATTGCAGAGGAAAGAGAGGGAAAAAGGATGAAATGATGAAAGTGCAGGTGCAAAAGGTGAAAAAGGTGTTGCCTCGAGAGAAAAAAGGATTACCTATTAGATCCAGCTATGCAAAGCCTCCGAAAATGATTAAAAAGGGGGATTTCTCACATGACAGAATCAGAATGATTAGAATGATTCCCAAAAATTTGTGGCATGGCATCCTAGTCATTAGTCAAGGGCCCAAGAAATGTGATCAGTTCACAATTGGTCCACCTAGGCAGCTTTTGGATCTGAATTTGTTAAACTTCATTTCTGAAACAAATTGGTAACAAGCAAAGGTCCCTCGAATATTCTTCTCTTTTGGGGGGGAAATTGAGTGAGAAAAATGTATAAATGCAATGAGAATACTCTTGCAAATGGTCAGAGTTTGAATTCTTAAGAGAAAATTTGAGAAATCATCTTCCTGAGAGACCAAACTGAGATAACCTATTATTTTCTTCTGTGTTAGATTTTCTATCATGTCAAGTTGGTTGCAGATGTATAGCCATTGACGAGCACTGAGATTGCTCTGGAAGCTTTCCCCTACTGATGAATCTAAGCAATTTTGAAATTAATTTGTGTCCAATCTCTAGCAATTTGTGTCTTCTTTGTTTCAAAATGTCTGCAAATAGTTTCTTTTGTTCCTATTGCAATCTTACATTGAAATCTTTGTGAAATCACACATAGGATCTCATCCCTGTGATAGCTTAATGGTATTTTCAATTTCATTTCAAGAAGAGCCTTCATCTTGGATGAGATAAACAAATTTAAAATCAATTCACTGTCATTTGTTGATAAAGATTGTCTGTAAGTCTTCAGGTGTACCTTAGGCATGATTGATCAGAGACTTTGGTGTTTAATTGAGTCTTTCAATTCGAGCCTTCATGTTAGAGTCTCAAATATTATGTGAAAATGTGCTGATCTGGGCCTCCATTGAAGCACACCTTCTGGTTGAAGGAACATCTTAACTATTCTGAAGATTTCTGTTATTGAGTTGTTCATTGTTGTGAAGTCCTTTCAGAAGATCTGGTATAATCAACTTTATCCTGCTTCATCTCCCACCAAAATCATTCAAAAACCATGAACTACCCCTGTTTTTTTCCCTGTGTATCAACAAAGGAACAAAATCTATTTACTAAAATATGCAGAACAATCAGGATTTCTTAATGTCTTCAATAACCTTAGCCTTGTGTTGAAAGTATCTCCATCTTTTAGAAGTGACAACTCTTAAGAGTTAAATTATGGAGTATTGACCATATTTTCCCAAAGTTTTCTTCATAAAATTTGTGCAAAAGAAGGATATCTCCATCTCCTTCATTGAAACAGAGGTTACACTAATGGTCCTCTCACCCTGGTTGAAGAGGCACAACCTAAAGTAGTGAGGATAGGTCAAATCCTCTTAAAGGTGTTATCCATCTCTCCACAAATCTGAGTAACAAAGGGCCAGTTAGATCTCATCCCTAGCTACAAAATGACACTGGGTGTGATTAATTGTATATTGTTAGAATTTGTGTATGTTAATAGAAGGAAATTTTTATATATTGTTATGTTACAGTAAATTTACTTATTGAAATTTGGAACTATGAATGAGATGCTAGTTTTAGGGGTGTTTTGGTAAATGTTCATGTAACTAAAGGTGTCCCTCTGATTCATATTTACATATGGGAAAAAAAGAGGATTGGATGTGTGTGTGTGTGTAACACCACCTAAATTCTCCCCACTCGAGACCAAGAAAAACCTAGGTTTAGTTAGGAAAAGTTAAGGAATAATTTTTTTAAAAACAAATTTAAGTGTTCCCAACAAAATTCCAGAGTCCATTACAACAGTTATCCAACATCCTACACAACCCTAGGAGAGAGGAAGTCATCCCTAGCGAAGATAGATTATCTTCTTGCAGGGTGCATAGAAGAAATTTCCCTAGGTGTGGAAGAGAGATGCGAAGGAACTCTTATTCTCCCAGGTGTGCAAGACGGGTGCAGAAGAGACTCATTCTCTCCCGGGTGTGCAAGACGGGCACAGAAGAGACTCATTCTCTCACAGGCACTCAAGACGAGCCCCGACACGCAAGGCGGGTGTGCAAGAGGCTAATTTTCTAATGGGTGCACAAGATGGGCATGCAAGGGACTCAATTTCTCATGGGCATGCAAAACAGAAGTGCAAGAGGCTATGGACGCGCAATACAAGTGCTCAAGGGGCTCTGGGCGCGCAAGAGGCCTTTCCTCTTCTGTGAACTTTTAAAGGCCATAACTTTTGATAGGGAACTCCAGTTTTGAAAAACGAGGACTTTTCAAAAAGCTCTCAATGTTCTCTATGCACAGATACCTTAAGAATTTAATTTGGAAAAAAAATTTAGGGTCAATTTTGAGAAAAATTCTCTCCAGGATTATAAAATGAAGACTGGTAATTCTAACTTTCACGATTTTCTCAAATTCACCCTTAATACTTTCTCAACATGCCAAACAGACATGGAGGATTGCACTAGGGTAAATTTAGGATGGATTTCAAGGGTTAATTTTTTTATTTGATGATCAATTCAAAATTTCTCAATTTAACAGCAAAACGACTGTGAGAAGTTTTGTGCCTGAGTCTGTAAGGTTTTAATCTAGAATTTCTTAAGTGTTTTAGTTTTTTGGGGTCCTTTAAAGCATATTATGTTCATATCAATGTTTCATTTTGTTTTGCATGGTTGCAGGGTGCTCTGTACATTTTTTATAAATAAATGCAGTTATACTTTGAACAAATAGAAATCAGACTTAACTAGAATGGATCTGTTTCACTTATCATACATTAGGTATTTGAAACCATTCTACTTCTACCATGTTCTATTTCCTTCAATCCAAGAGCATGGAAAGAGAATGCAGTACTAATTTCAAAAAAAAATCAAGCATTTCCAATAAAACAGAGTAATACGTTTTCTTCATGTGTACTTCCAATCTTCAAAATAGAGGATTTTGTAATACATTTCAATAATCAGAGTTCAAATAATACAATACCATTTGTGGAAATGATACAACTTCTAATAATTTGAATGTTTCTTTTACAACTTATTTCCCAATTTTACAACAGCCAGATCACATAATGTTATTTCCTTCACAAAACAGATTACACAGTATGTCTTTCACATTAAAATATAACAATTTCATTTCTAAAAAGAGTAACTCTTCATCACAAAACATATTACATTGTCATCCACTTGAAGTGGGTAAATGGTTTTACAAATAGACTCTCATAAGGGACTGTCAAAACAGTCTTTTCCTCTTCTCTAGAACAACAACATGCAAATCCATCATACTCCAATTTTGATCACAACAAAGGCAGGGGAAAGGAAACGCTCTCCACCCAACCAAGAAATCCAATGGAAGGAGAAGCCATCCTTCTTCATTGGCCCCCGAGCCCCAACCACAATGCAATAGAAGATGTGTTTCAACTCATGGCAACAACAGGCTTCCACATAACAAGGGAAATATTTCACATGCAAATTCACAATTAAAAACACATTCCAAAACAAAACAACAATTTTACAACCGCATGAAAGACAAAAAACAAAACTCAGGCTTCTTCATGCAAGCCAAAGGAGCAAGAAACTATGGGGGATGCTACTTATGCCTCCTAAAGGGGAAATGGGTATCACCACCTGAGAACAAACTGCCAAAATACATATCATTTCAAATCCCTGACATGCCCTTATGCCTCCCCCAAGTACCCCTTATTCCTCACATTTCCTTATGCCTCCCCAACCTCTTATGACACCCCATAATGAGAAAAGAAATGCAAGCTATTTTTTTCTACAAGGTGGAACCCAAATCCCAACTCCCTCCACACTTATACCTCCCAAAAACACTTATGCCTCCTCCAAGAGTACCCCATAGTCTTCTCCTACACCATCCCTAAGCCATCTACCCAACCAGCCCAAACAACAATAACAAACATACAAACATTTACATATTCATAAAAGAAAAGAAGAGCATTTCCAAGAGCTAAGCTCTTACCTCTCCATGATGGAGTTTGTTCCAAGTTCAAAACAGCAAGCTCCTTCCAATGCAAGAAATCCAAATATCAACCCAACACAAGTATTCAACAATCTTCCCAACTTCTCCAAAATCAAGAGCTCTCAAAACCAAAAGGAAGTCTCCTCAAAATGAAGTGATAAAAGTGAAGCAACCCAAAAACAAGCTAAGGAATTTTAATAAATAGAAGAGGGAAGAGAAGAGGATGAGGTGGATCCATGTTGGATGCCACATCACACATCCTCAACCCAAACACAAAAGTCAACTTCATTCTCCAATGCATAATCAATAGGTGGGTGAATAATATGACAGTTTTACTTACATGCTCAAACAAGCCCATACCCCATAAGGACTGAAATTAAAACATGTAAGAAAAGTGCAATAAAACATTCAACATGACTTACAAAAATGCATAATAAAAGTCTAAATTTAACTCTCCAACCATAGGTAAGGTTGGTATACAAATTTAAGAGGCATGGGACAAGTTTAACTTGTCCCACAAGCCTCCAAAATCAGCCTCCAAGGACAAATCCGAATTTCAAAAAAGATGAAGTGTCTCTTACTCCAAAATCAGCTTACATATCTCTTACACATTTCTTACAACACTTTTAATTCAAGGCCAACAACTCTATTAATTACTTTCTTATGACATATTTTTATTAATTAACTTAACAACATGATTACTCACAATTTTAACACACTATTTAGTAAATAATGAAAGGGTCAATGCATCACAAGATAAACACATGCAAACACTAACAAAGGTACTAAATAAAAGAAATAAACAAAAAAATTTGGTCACATTGAAGGTGATACCCCCATGGGAATCCCTAACAACAATCGAACACACACAAACAAATACAGTTGCCATGGTGACCTTGTTGAATTCATCTAGAATTCCAATGTGGTTGGTCTCCAATCCCCTGATGTTTGTTGTGATATTTTAAACCTACAAAAATGCAAATACCTCCTTCGGCCTCGTGGCCATATCAAAACATCCAAATGAATATAAATATAATTTCAAGATCATCAATATATATGTGAATCACAACAATCATCAAGACAATCAACAGTATCACTTACAATTTCATCAACAACTATATCATCATCAATTTTAATCCAATTTTCATTTTCTAGGTCTACTCAAAATATCCAATTATCACAAGTCCGAACAACATCTATAATATAACCATGTCAAACAGTATATCAACATCAATATATAAAAATGTCTCTAATAATCATCATGCATCATATAAGAATCAAATTCAACAATAATCCATGATCTAACATCTAACATCATACTAAATCAAAACTATAATAATGTCCATAATATAGTCAACAGTGTCATGATCAGTATCAAAAGAGGTCGAAGGGAAGTGGGCACTACATCCCCCTCCCCTTAGACTCGACTTCCTCCTGGAAGTCACTGGAACAGATGTGGGAACTAAACTCGTAGTAAATGTAGCATCCTCCCAAGTAGTTGCAGTCTCATCATATCTGTCCCACTGCACTCACACCTGATCAATCTCTCTGCCTCGAAGGCCCAGGGTCCTGTGATCTATAATGTGAATGGGCTCCACCATCACCTGCCCTTGATCCTGCACCTACAATGAGGTCCAATCTAGCACATGAGAAGTATCTACAATATATCTCCTAAGGACTGAAACATGAAACACATCATGTACGTGAGACAAGCTAGGTGGCAATGCTAGATGGTAGGCCAAAGGGCCAATACACTCCAAGATCTCAAAAGGACCAACGAATCTAGGAGCTAACTTAGAACCTTTTCCATAACAGATAGGGATCTTATGTGGCCTGACACAAAGGAACACCTTCATGCCCACATCAAAACTACGGTCAGTCCTATGTTGATCTACATACTTCTTCTGCCTATCTTGTGCCTCCTGCAGTCTCTGTCTGATCAAAACCACCTACTCCTCCATGTCCTGTAACAAAGCTGGTCCAAGAGAAACCCTGTCCTCCAACCTGTCCCAGCTAAGAGGTGTCCTGCACTCTCTGCCATACAAATCCTAAAAAGGAGCCATGCCTATAGAGCTCTGAAAACTATTATTGTAAGAAAACTCCACCAAGTACAGGTACTCCTCCCATCTCTACTGATGATCCATAACATACATCCTGAGCATATCCTCTAAAATCTGATTCACCCGCTCAGTATGTCCATCTGTCTCGGGGTGATATGTTGTGCTGAACTTGATCCTCGTCCCGAGGGTGTGTTACATGGTAGTCCAAAAATGGGAAGTATACAAAGGATCGCGGTCACAAATAATCTTCCATGGAATCCCGTGTAACCTGACAATCTCATCCAAATAAACCTGTGCCACTACACTAGCTGTATAAGTGGTCTTCACCGGGGAAAAGTGAGCCACTTTTTTCAATTTATCCACCATGACTATGATGGCATCGTGGTGATATCTCGACATCGGTAGCCCAACAATGAAGTCCATGGAAATGGTGTCCCACTTCCACTCCGGTATAGCATGAGGAAAGAGAAGGCCAGCTGGATGCTGATGCTCAGCCTTCACTTTCTGGCACTCTAAACAACATGACACAAACTGAGCCACGTCTCTACAAAGTCCTCTCCAGTGATATAACTGTCTCAAAGTAGCGTGCATCTTCTTCACCCTAGGATGGGCTGAATAGGGTGCACGATGTGCCTCTGTCAGAATATCCTGTCTCAAGCCTCCATCTCTGGGAACATAAATCCAACCTCTGTGCCTGAGAAGGCCATCTGCCTCTAATGATAAACCATCAAACTTCCCCTCAAGGGGTCTCTGAGACTCGATCTCTGCTCTCGTCGCAATGTAAAAACTGTCAAGAGGAAGCTGCTATAGAATCCTGCTCTGTAAATTTGTGCCCACTGAAGTGGCCATAACCACATGTCTCCATCTACTAAGAGCATCTGCAACCACATTCTCCTTCCCCTTCACATGCTCTATCTCCATATCATACTCACAAAGCAACTCCATCCAACACCACTGACAAGCATTAAGATTGGGTTGTGTGAAGAGGTGGTGAAGCCTCAAGTGATCTGTCCTGAGTGTGAATCTCCAACCAAGAAGAAAGTGTCTCCATCAAACCAAGGCGTGCACAACTGCCGCAAGCTCAAGATCATGAGTTGGATAATTGAGCTCATAATCCTTGAGTTTGCGAGACTCAAAAGCCACTACTCTGCCCTCCTGCATCAACACACCTCCAAGTCCTACCAAAGAAGCATCCGTGCATATGAAAAACTCACCCTGTGGATCCGGCACTGCAAGAATGGGTGTTGTCGTGAGGCACTCCTTCAATGTCCTGAAGGCCTGCTCACATCTATCTGACCAATCAAACTTCTTCCCTTTCTACTGAAGAGAAGTGATGGGGTGCATAATCTGAGAGAAGTCCTGAACAAATCTCCTGTAATAACCTTCTAATCCCATGAAGCTGTGCACCTCTGTCACACTAGTGGGTGCTGGCCAATCCATAATGGCTCTAATCTTAGAAGGATCGACTGCGATACCTTCCCCAGAAATGATGTGACCCAAATATTGTACCTCTGTCTAAAAGAATGCACACTTCTCCAAGTTCCCGTAAAGTTGTTGCTCACGAAGACACTGAAGAACCTGGTGAAGGTGCCCCTCATGCTCTTCACGCGTACGTGAGTAAATCAAAATGTCATCAAGGAAGATGAGCACGAAGCGGTCTAAGAAAGTCCTGAATACCCCATTCATCAAACTCATAAATACTGCGGGGGCATTCGTCAAACCAAAAGGCACCACTGTGAACTCATAGTGCCCATATCTCGTACGAAAAGTGGTCTTATGAATATCCCCCTCCGTAATCCTTAGCTAATGGTAGCCTAACTTAAGATCTATCTTAGATAAAATTGTGGCTCCCTTCATCTGATCAAACAAATCATCTATGTGCGGAAGGGGATAAGGATTCTTGTCGTTACCTTGTTCAGCTGGCAGTAATCAATAGAAAACCACAAGGATCCATCCTTCTTCTTCACAAAAATCACCGGTGCACCCCAAGGGGATACACTAGGATGGATTAGGTATTTCTCCAAAAGGCCCTCAAGCTGTAACTTGAGCTCACAGAGCTCTGGGGTAGTCATCCGATAAGGTGCTCGTGAGATAGGATTTGCTCCCGAAACTAGGTCTATATGAAAATCTATCTCACGTGGGGGAAATAACCCTGGTAGCTCCCCTGGAAAGACATCTGAAAACTCTCTCAAAATGGGATGGTCATCTAGTGATGGTCCACTAGACCCATCCTCTAATCGGTCACTGACCATGACAGTAAACATCTGACAACCTCGTCGCACGCACCACTTGAGCTGCATAGCGGAGATGGTGCAAATAGAAACATGTATCCTAACCCCTAAGATCACTGACTCAACTCCTAGATCATCTGTACAAGATATGATCTTGTGGTAACAATCCACTCTGGATCTATGTGAAGATAACCAGTTTATGCCCAAGATGACTCCATAAGAGCCCAACGGAAGGATACAAAGATCCAAGGTAGTGGTGAAAGGTCCCAAATCCACTACACACTCCTTAACTAAGGAGTCTACAGAGATCTTGGCTCCCAAAGCCATCTCAACATCCCAACTAAGACCCTGCCTAACTACCACCAGCCTACATCGCTCTACTAAAGATGGTGCAATAAAAGAATCTGAAGAACCAGAATCAAACAAAATAGAGGTAGGAATACCACCAATGCTACTTGTGGTCTCAATCATGGTACTCTGATGCTCAACCTGGTGGTTCTCAACCACTGCATAGATCCGATGACTACATCCCATGTCACCAATGGTAGGCTCTGAGATCTGTGTCTTACCCTTGTTAAGAGGGTTCTGAGGGAAATCTCTCCAAAAATGTCCATCAACACCATAACCAAAACAACTGCCTGATCCTCTCCCATGTGTAGCAAGTCCAGTTAGGTACTCTAGAGGTCTTTGGTGTGGATCCTGATGATCCGACTACGGACTGCTGAGGTCTCTATTGGCGAGCTCCTGCTGACTGAGCTCTAGGTGCACCCTGTGTCCTAATGGGACCCCTAGGAGGAGGCCCCATACTCTGACCCCTCTGTGCATCAAATCTCTGTGGAGGTCTATAAGGTGGGCAGGACTGCTACTGTTGTGGTCTAAAAGATGACTGTGCTGAACCCTGTCCACCACGAGGAGGAGGTACTGACCCCCTCGATCTGTTGTCCTGCATCTGTTGTATGCGGATCCGGACTCGGTCTCTATCCTGTTGGGTCTTTCCCCGAGTCTCCTCTGCTATATAGGCCTTCTCAATGGCCTCAGCTAAAGTCTGTGGACAATGGATCTGAACTGCACCTCCAATGTCAAGATTCAGGCCTCATATGAATCTGTGGATCCGTACCTACTCATCCTGCGTGTAATCAACATACTGGAGTAGATCCAGAAATCTACTCTCATACTCTGCTACTGTAAGAGATGCCTGTCAGAGGTCATGAAACTCATCTATCCTCTGATGTATGAACCTCCGTGACAAATATCTACTCCTGAAATTCTCCTCAAAGAGCTCCTAGGTAACTTCTCAGAATCCACATGGAGCTTCTTCTCCTCTATCCTCCACCAGACACCTGCTCCATCTCTCAGTAGATGGATCGCAACATGAGCTTTCGTGTTGCTAGAACAAGGGCAGAGCTTGAAGCATCCACTCAAGCTCACCAACCAGGCCTCTGCCTAAAATCCACCTACGTCACCAGAATAATGTGATGGTCATAGCTTCAGGATCTCCCTGATGTGGTCTGAAGCTATAGTCTGACAACCCCTAGGCCTCCCTGCATGCTCATCTCTAAGCCTAGGGCTCCGAGACCTATCTCTGTGTCCTGAAACTCGGTCTCCCTATCCCCTCTGCAGTGACTCTACTCTGACTGACTCCACATGGGAGTTCTCTCCTCTATGCTCCTCGCTATGTCGAGGAGATGCACAAGCCTCAATGGATGTCACCCTATCATGTCCGACTAAACGTGCTCCTACGGTCCCTCCATGTAGAGCGGCATTAACATCCTGAAGTGTCTGTAAAATCTGTGGTAGGATAGCTGCTACAACATGATCTAGTGGTGGTAAGCCTAGGTCTATGTGAAATGACCCCTCATCTTGTATGCACCTCCTGCATAGACCAAGGTGAGAGTTAGTTCTATTTTCTAGGTTTTATTCAGTTTTCCATGTTCACTAAATAAGTAATTTCCACACAAAGTTGTTTTCTAGATTTAAAAGTGTGCTAAGTTTAATATTGTACTAGGTTTAAATGTTCATGTCTCAAGTTTTCTAGTGTTCCCAAGGGTCCAAGATTTTGAACCCATGGCTCTGATACCAAGTGTAACGCCACCTAAAAACTCCCACTCGAGACCAAGAACAACCTAGGTTTAGTTAGGAAAAATTAAGGAATAATTTTTTTTTATTATTATTATTTTAAGTGTTCCCAACAAAATTTCAAAGTCCATTACAACAATTATCAAATCATCCTACAAACACTAAGAGAGAGAAAGTTCATCCTTAGCGCAGAATAGATTATCTTCTTGCAGGGCACATGGAAGAAATTTCTCCTGGGCAGAAGGAGAGGTGGAGAAGAATCTTTTCTCCTAGGTGTGCAAGACAGGTGCGGAAGAAACTTTTTTTCTCCTGGGCATGCAAGAGGGGCGGAAGAGACTCATTTCTCTTCGGCATGCAATACAGGTGTGCAAGAAACTCATTTTCCTAATGGGTGCAAAAGACCAGGCACGCAAGAAATTTTTCTTGGGCGCGCAAGACGGCATGCAAGAAGCTTTTTTTTTGCAAGAAAATTTTCTTCTTGCGTAACTTCAAAAGGCCATAAATTTTGATAGGGAACTCCATTTTTGACAAACAAGGACTTTTCAGAAATTTCTCGACATCCTCTATGCACAGAGACCTTAAAAATTTAATTTGGAAAAATTTTTAGGGTCAATTTTGAGAAAAACGCTCTGCAGGCTTATAAATATGAAAACTGGTAATTTTAACTTACGCGATTTGTTCAAATTCGTCTCTTAATACTTTCTCAACATGCCAAACAGACATGGAGGATTTCACTTGGGTAAATTTAGGATGGATTTTTAAGGGTTAATTTGTTTGATTGATGATCAATTCAAAATTTCTCAATTTTTATACAGCAAAATGACTGTGAGAAGTTTTGCACCTGCACGATTCTGAAAGGTTTTATAAAATTTCTCAAGTATTTTAGTTTGTTTGGGCCCATTTTTAAGTCATATTACAATTCATATTTAATGTTTCATTTTATTTTCATTGCTTGCAGGGGGCACTCTGTACATTTTTTATAAAAAAATTGCAGTTATACTTTGAAATAAATCTAGAACGATCAGACTTAACTCAAATAGATTTATTTCACTTTACCATACTTAAATATTTGAATTCATTTCCAACTTTTACCATGTTAAATTTCCTTCAATTGAAGAATGTATAAACTGAGAATTCAACTTCTAATTTTCAAAACATCAAGCATTTCAAATAAAACAGAGTAATACATTTTCTTCATACGTATTTCCAATCTTTCAAATAGAGATTCATAATACATTTCAACAATCAGATTTCAAATAATACAATACCATTTGAGGAAATAATACAACTTCTATTTATATTTGAATGATACTTTTACAACTTATTTCCCTTTTACAACTTTCAGATCACATGAATGTTATTTCCATTCACAAAACAGATTACACAGTATGTCTTTCACATTCAAATATAACAATTTCATTTCTAAATACAGAAACATCTTCATCACAAATACATATTACATTGTCATCCACTTGAAGTGGGAAAAAGGTTTACAAAAATAAGTCTCACAAAGGACTGTCAAAACTGACTTTTCCTTTGCTCCAAAACAGCAACATGCAAATCCATCATTCTCCAATTTTGATCACAAGAAAGGCAGGGGAAAGGCAACGCTCTCCACCCAACCAAGACATCCAATGAAAGGAGAACCCATCCTTCTTCATTGGCCCCCGAGCCCCAACCACATTGCAATAAGAAATGTGATTTCAACTCATGGCAACAACATGCTTCCACATACAGAATGGTGATCTCTCACATGCAAATATCATATTTAAAACACAGTCCAAAACAAAAAAATAGTTTTACAACCATAATGATAAGACACACAACAATACTCAGGCTTCTTCATGCAAGCGAAAGGAGCAAGAAACTATGGGGGATGCTACTTATAGCTCCCAAGAGGGATTTGGGTATCGCGCACTTGAGAACTGGCCACGCAAGAGGCCTTCCTCTTCTGTGATCATTCAAAAGGCCATGACATGCCCTTATGCCTCCCCCAGGGAACTCCATTATTTGACTCAGAACAAGGATTTCCTTCAGAAATTGCCAGCAGCTACAAGGTAGAGACTTCTTATGGCACAGAAAATCCTGTGACAGCTGCTGCAGGGCGATCCCAAGGAACCGTTGGTGTCGATCCTGATGTTCTGGTTGCACACGAAAGTCGTGATCAGTTGTTACAAGATCTTGTAGCATGGAAGAAGCTCGGTAGAATCCTTTTTGCAGCGCTCCAACAAGAGGTGGTGTTTCACTTCGTGGTCTATCTGCTCAGCTTCTACAAGATGTCTCACTGTCAAGATATTCCTGCCAAAAATCGACTATGTGAAGTGAGATGTGTTACCAGGAGACCTGATGAAATTTAGTGCAAAGATTCTCTAATTGAGGATCCTGCACTTTTTCAGGTATTGTGTTTTGTATCCTTAGCTGCTCACATTTAATAGAGATCTAGTGCACTGTGATAAACCTTATGTGAGGATGCAAAGCTGTTGTGACGTCTCGGTACCCCAAGAGATTTTTTTTTTGGATTTTGAAGTCCTTTTGCTTCAATCTCAAACTAGGGCCGGTTCCTATTATGAGAGTTTTTCTAGGATCTTGTTCAATGTTGAGCCGTGGTGTGGAACTTGGAGTAGCATTTTTCAGACTGGGGGCAGGGGCATGTACTGAGTGCTTGTATCCCAAAATCGGTTAAGTGACAGTGAGAGTGTTGTCAGCAG
Organism: Taxus chinensis; assembly: GCA_019776745.2. Lineage (NCBI taxonomy): Eukaryota > Viridiplantae > Streptophyta > Pinopsida > Cupressales > Taxaceae > Taxus > Taxus chinensis. Next base: position 53,364 of record JAHRHJ020000242.1, on the reverse strand, counting down.
ACCCGATGAAAAATTATTTCACAAGGGTTCACTTCTTGAGACTTTACTTGTTTTATGCTGTAACTCATGGAATTGAGAATCTCTTAGGTGTGGATCTGTATCATACAGAATATTCATGAAGCACATTTATGCTTTGCAATTATATGAGCATCTTCAAAGTCACTATATTGGCAGGCATAAAATGGTCTCTTTTGTGCAGGTGACAGATCATGCAAAGGCACAGCTGCAATGTTGGCACCGAAAGTCTTGGGAGATGCTGTAGCCCAGGATCTTGTGAAGAAAACATGGTCTAAGTGATCCAGAGAAGGTAGAGAAATTTTCATCTGTCACCATTGAGGAGCTCTGAGGGAAATTTCTTGCCTTTTTGTTGTTCAAGCCTTTCCATGGTGCAGAACTCTGATTGTCTGGAACTTAAGTTTGACTGCCACACTGCACTAAAGTCCAAGATAGTTGCAGTATGCAAATTGTTGTGAAGCATGTTCTTTTGCCTAAAGCTTTGGCAATGCCTAATAATCCATTCGTATGCAAATCCCATTACTCCTGGAAACTCAAAGCCAGAAAATTCTTACGGTCAACAAAGGATGAAATGATCATTTATGCAAGCATCTGTGGCATAAGATCAGGAAGGGCGTGGGAGCTCTAGCAGTCCCTATTATATGGAAGTTCAAAAGAACCTTTGCATGCAGTTACACTGCCACAATCTGCAACCATAGACAACCAAGATACATAATATGCTAGTATCCCAACTCTCTGAATGTTTGATAAATTATGTGGTGCTGCTAAGTGATATCAATTGTATACAGTTTGAACTATGTAATAAGGATTGCATCAGATGGGAGCTTGTTCTTGTTGACAGTGATAAGAAGGAATCAGATAGTATTTAACTAATTTCGAAAGGTATTAGGGCTTTCTGAATGCTGAAGAGGACTATGCTATTTATCATCTTGTATGGTATGCATCAATTTTAAAGTTACTCCCCAATGAAAAAATAGGTTGTTTCTTTTGTCGAACCCTGGGTATGTAATACGCCAAGAACTGTTTGACAATTGACTTCAAAGAGGTTTCCTGTTATCATTACCATGTAGGAGGAAAAACATACATGTTAAATGGTGTATCAAGCTATGTTTCGTGTCCGAGCTTCAAATCATGGGGTTGGTTTGTAGCTGTTTTTTCACCGCGTGAATGTGGCGATAGCTCGAGCTCGCAGAAGCAATTTTGGGTTAAGGGAAAGCAACGGCATTGAAACAATCATATGCATGGAGATGGCGTTTTAAACCAGGCATGTTAAATCTACCCCTTGTAATAGTTTTCTACCTTTCTTTCAGTATCTTGAAATGAATTTTCTTTCCTCTTGAATGGTGCCTAGACTAGATGTTTTCGTGGTTGTTTATATCGACTGCATGATTGTGTGGTTGTTCCTTTAAATCTTATTCCAATTTCGCTGCAACTTTGCTTGGAATGTTCCTTCCTCTCTTATAGCTTACTCGATTTCATATTTGTCTAAATGGGTTACTGCAATAATGAGTGATGCAGTCTAGTTCGTAGGGAAGGAAACATTATTGAGTTTTGTTTGCTGATATGACTTTCTTTTAAAATTTAGAATTCTGTGATGGTAATTATAATTGAAGGTTACTAAATAGAAGGTTAAGCCTACATACCTCTTTTGGTTGAATAAATACGCATTTCCTGTTTAGGGCTCTCTTGTTTTGCTAAAAGGTACATTAATAGTGACGTTGTGTCTAAACTTGTTTAAGCCTATGGGCATTCCTTACTTTATGTTTGATTAGAAAATGGCATTTGGGGGAATTTGTTTTACAACTGTACATGGTTGACTGTTGTACCTAGTCTAGATGAGTTGATAACCTGACATCTATTTTGGCCTCCACATGTTGAGAGAATTTACTATACCTACTTCTTGAGGTAAAATCTTGTATTGATTAAAGCAAGGGGGAAACATGTAAGTTTAACTGAATGAAATCTCTACAATTTTTATTAAGGGTTGCAAGCAAGCTATTACTAGCTAGACTAAAACAAAAGTTGTAGGTAAATCCATGGTATTGGACTCGTGAACTCGTTTCCTATTAGATGACAGCTAATTTCAGTGATAATATCATAGGTGGCTGTTATATTTATCTATTTGATATTTGCTAAGACTTTTCCTCGATAAGCCCACATGGATCGGGTAAAATTTTCCATCTTCTATACCATTTGGCAAGGAGTTCATAGAACTTCTAGCCCTGATCGCACTGCGTAACCTTCCTGATGGCAGCTATGTGGGTTGGTTCTTATTTTTGTGCTTGAACTCGTGGTAAGGTCCTTTTGAGTCTGGGTTACATCGTTGGTGTTTTACAAATGCGTATCGAATCCCTTTGTTTTCGAACTCGAATACCTTATACTTCAAACTTGGTTAAGTCTAAAAGGTCCCATTTTGTGGCCTTGTTACGGAAATCAATTTTTATTTTAATGTATTTTTGACATTGTCTGAAATTATATAAAAATTATTAACGAGGTTTTGGGTTTAGTCTTCCCTTATATTATGAAGAGAAGTTGACGATTAGGATAGGGTTTGTTGGTAAGAATAATGGCCCTTTTGTGTCTCTTTCTTACTTGCTTTTGGAAAAGTGGATTTGTTTTGGTTGACTAGTACTACGTTTTAAGAAATCCGATAAGGGAGGTTCAGTGGTAAAACTCCTTGGTTAAAACCAAAACTATAGTTGTGTTCTTTTAAGGGCATTGGAACCCATATTACTTTGAAGCCCCCCCTGGAAGAATTGGATAACGTCATTTTTGCTTCGCGCCTACGATCATAATTAGTAATCTTTGTCTTCTTTGGACCCCTTTAGTCATGGATGGATGAAATTTTGGATTCCAATCACGTAACCCATAGGATTACATGAAGGAATATCAACACTCTTAGAATTTCTTGTTCCCAACCCATAAGGTCTTGCCTTGATTTATGTAATTTATGTTCTTACTAGTATTTGGACTTCTCCTTGTTGGATGATTTAGTTTTCTCTTCTCATGAGATTAATATTGGAGTTGTGAGTTGTGTTTTAATCCATTTCTGAATTTAGAATATTCTTTCTTGATATTGTTAAATGTTAGCTTACTATTGCATTGTGTAGTCTTAACATGCTCAGTTCTTGCGAACTGACTTTAGTTAATATTTGTGCAGATGGATTATGCGAGTAGACTAGAAGAAAAGAGTTAAAAGTTTCATCTGTACCATTTATGAAGTTCCTTGTAAAAATGTCCAATGTGTTGTAAATTGTGTAACATTGCTTGTAAAGAGAGTTGATATGACCTCTTGCCTTGTATTGTTTGGTAATGGTGAAATAAAGTGTCTTGTTCTTGTGTAGTTAAGCTTGAAATTATCCTTGTGAGAAATGGCATTCAATCTTTACATTGATATGAGTATTGTAAAACTTTGATCTTGAGAATAAATTATTAAGTTAAATCTTTCTAAGACTTAGTGACAATATTTTATAAGTAAAGTAAAATGAGTCGGTTAACCCTTAAAGAAGCTAAACAAAAATAATAATTTTATATTCAACAAATAAATGTAGAGGTGATCTACTTGAAATCAAATAAGGTCCATGAGTGATCAAAATGAAAACATCCTTTGTGAAGTAAACATTTATATAACGATTGATATCCCTAGCTAAACTAGTGAACACTACCCTTTTGGATGAACTCTTAAAAAGCTTAAAGGAAAACAATGGTTAGTTTCTGGAAGATATTAAGATTTAGTAAGTAGGAGAAGACTTTTAGTGAACTACTCCAGTGTATAAGAAATTAACTCAGTTGGTGAAATGAATAAATTGTGCGAACCATTATTGATTCCTTCTGAAAACTTAAGTCATGAGCTAAAGGGTGTCTTACCAAAATAAATAAACCCTAACCATTCTTAAACTGTGGCTTGCCCTAGCTGTGAGTGTGTCATGTGGTTGGACTTTCATGTTGTCTTGTCAAAAGAAAAATAAATTGTCCTTGATAGGTGTGAACGTTTCCGTGCTGACCTTGTGGTCTTCCCCGTAACAAGTGATTCCAAGTGTTGTTGTAACCTTGTGACGACATGTTGTGTCATGTTGAGTCAAAGCAAGTCAAAAAAAAAAAGTTATCCTCTATTTCACTGTGTTGTTCTTGTGTTGGTATTTTTGGTGTGTTACAGTGTATCATGAGAAGAAAGGGTCCAAAAATGGCCATCAATTCAAATCCTGACATGCCCTTATTGCAAATACCCCTGTATTCATCAAATTTTACTTAATGCCTCCCCAACTATGTTATGACCCCATAACGAGTAAAGAAATGCAAGCTATTCAGTTTGTAAGGTGTTGAACCCAAATGGTAAGATGACTTGTTCCACACTTATGCCTCCCCAAAACACTTTGCCTCTGATAAAATGTAATTTGCCCCATAGTCTTCTTATTTGTACACCATTCCTAGGCCATCTACCCATTTGACTGTGCCAACAAATATGCCCCTAGCTGTACAACACATTCAAGGTTGGACATTTGTTACATTTGTCATAAAATATAAATGAAAGTAGGAGTTTTTCCAAGGAACGTCCAAGTCTTACCTCTCCATGATGGAGTTTGTTCCAAGTTCAAAACAACAAGTTTTCCAATGTGTTGGTTGATAGAAAGATCAGACAATCACAAGTATTCAACAATCTTCCAAAAACTTCTCCAAAATCAAGAGCTCTCAAAACCAAAAGAAATATTTGTCTTTTCAAAATGAAGTGATAAAAGTCAAGCAACCCAAAAACAAGCTAAGGAATTTAATAAATAGAAGAGGGAAGAGAAGAGGATGAGGTGGATCCATGTGGGATGCCACATCACACATCCTCAACCCAAAAAAAAAATTCAATTGCATTCTCCAATGCATAATCAATAGGTGGGTGAATAATATGACAATTTTACTTACACACTCAAATTTTTTCAAGCCCACACCCCATAATGGACTGAAATTAAAACATGTAAGAAAAGTGCAATAAAAAATTCAACATGACTTAACAAATTTGCATTAATAAAAGTCTAAATTTAAACTCTCCAACCATAGGTAAGGTTGGTATAAAAATTTAAGAGGCATGGGATTTAACTTGTCCCAAATGCCTCCAAAATCAGCCTCCAAGGAAAATTTGAATTTCAAAGAAGATGAAGTGTAAACTTACTCCAAAATCAACTTACATATCTCTTACACATTACTTACATATTTCTTACAACAAATTTTAATTTTAGGCCAACAACTCTATTAATTACTTTCTTATGACATATTTTATTTAATTAAAAGCTTAACAACATGATTACTCACAATTAATTAACACATGTATTTAATAATATAAGTGGAAAAACACAATGCATTTTAATTAAACACATGTAAACATTAAAAAAGGGACCAAATAAATAAATACACAAAATCCCTTGGTCACATTTAAAGGTGATCCCCCCCATGGGAATCCCTAACAATAATCAAACACACACAAACAAATACAGTTGTCATGGTGACCTTGTTGAATTCATCTAGAATTTAATGTGGTTGGTCTCCAATCCCTTCAAGTTTGTTGTGATATTTTAAACCTGTAAAAATACAAATACCTCCTTTTTGCCTCATGGCCATATCAGAACATCCAAATTGAATATAAATATAATTTCAAGATCATTTCTATATATGTGAATCACAACAATCATCCAAGAAAATCAACAATATCACTTACAATTTCATCAACAACTATATCATCATCAATTTTAATCAACAATTTTCATTTTCTAGGTCTACTCAAAATATCCAATTATCACAAGTCTGAACAACATCTTTAATATAACCATGTCAAACAGTATATCAACATCAATATATAAAAATGTCTCTAATAATCATCATGCATCATATAAGAATCAAAGTCACCAATAATCCGTGATTGGAACATCTAACATCATACCAAATCAAAACTATAATAATGTCCATGATATAGTCAAAATGTCATGATCAAATCAAAAGGTGTCAAAGGGAAGTGGGCACTACACCCTTAGTTCGAAACTGTGTGTGTGAGACCCTCCTCAAGTAAACTCTATGTAGGATCCTTCAACATTTGTAAAGTATTAATGAAGTTCATTTATTAATTGAACCATATTTAATATTGTAGATGCTAGGGGTTTAAGGGAAATTTTCCTCTAAAACACGGATGTTATCTTGATTTCAAATTTTAGTTTGTAAAATTTAGATATGTATGCTAAATGAATTTGAATTTAAAATCTTATTCTTATGTTATATTTCCAGTGTTCAATAGATAATTATTTAATTAGTTTTTTGTATTTTTAGGCCTTGTAAATGTGATAAAGAGTTTTATAAAATAGATAACACATCAACCCTAGTTTAAAACTCATATTTAACCACCCTTCATCTTCGTGAATTATTTTATGTAGGAGATTGCAATGAAAACCTTGGGATAAACAACAATGTCTCATTCATTTAGATGAGTACCTTCTGGCTTAAGTAAATAAGATCCCTTGTTTGATTTATTCCATTATAGTTCAGATGTTTAACGTGATTTGATCATCGTAACCCTGACAGTTAGGAACGAAATGGTAGTTGGAAATTTCTGGTGTAAGAATAGCTTCTAGACTTCCTTAGGATCCTAGTGGACTACCAAGTCTTAAGAAGTTATATTAAAAATTAATTTCATCATTTAATGAATTCCCTGTGGGATTCAGATGACGTAAATGATAATTCTAGCACTGAAATAGTTTGTCCTATGACTTAAAGGTCTTGTTAATGATTATTTAGAATTTCACAGATAAATTTTATACCTTGGATACTAATAACATAAATTGGTCTTTCATGAAGGATGTTTAGTATAAATATGTATTGTTAAACTCATATATAGTTGGGGTTTAGATCCTTATGTGTAATTATATTAAACTTTAAATATTTCTGGCTAAATTAAGGGGTTAACTTGTGAGTAGAAAATGATAAATGGTTCCTTACAAATTGAAGTTCATTTATTTGAAATATGTTTACTTTACAAAACCAAGGAAATCAAAAACTTGGTTCTTAATCCCTTGTTATGCCCTCTTATTACATTAATAATTGACAAAAGAAAATTTCACATGCGGAATTGTGAAATGCAGATAACAATATCTTCTACAACTTGAACACAAATCATAAAGAATCATTTGTAGTTATAATGCATCCAATTTCATGTACTTGGAATTCTTGAATATGTTAAAAAAATACTTATGTAATTCTTTTGTTATAAAACAATGCTAACAATGAGACCATAAAAATTTGTAAGAGTAAATCATATAAGAGTAAAACAAGATTTGAGGCTAGGAACAATGTCACTCCTAGAGTCCTTATAAACCATATAATTTTGTAAACATGAATCATGTGTTATAAATGAATTTGAATTTCAAGGCTGGTGACATCAAATTGAAAATCCCAAATAATAATGTAATATATATATATATATATATATTTATTTATATAATTATAATTTCAAAGACTGTGGAAATTACCTTCCAATGACCATGTGTAACAACCAAAAATCCAACACACACGGACAACACAATAAAAGACAGGATAATTTTTTTTTTGACTTGCTTTGACACAAAACCCACGACACAACATGTCGTCACAAGGTTACAACCAACATAGGAACCACTTGTTACGGGGATGACCACAAGGTCAGCACGGAAACGTTCACACCCAAAAGGATAATATACTTTTCCTTTTTTTTTTTTGACAAGAATAACATAGAAGCCCAACCACAAGAAACTCTCACAGAAAGGGCAAGCCACAGTAAGAAATGATTGGAGGTTATTTATTTTGATAAGACACCCTTTAACTCATGACTTAAGTTTTCAGAAGGATTCAATATATGATTCGCACAAATTCATCTTACCAACTGAGTTATGTTCTTATACACTGTAGAGTAGTTCACTTAAAGTCTTCTCCCTTTATAACAATTATTTGTTTTATATATTTATTTGATAAAGATGGTAATTTAATTCCACCAAGGCCATCTATTCACACTTACGTTACTAGAACTCGTTCATGCCCTTATGACAACATCGGTTCACGTTCAACAAACTTAAGAGAAAATTACAAGGTACCCTTCGATAAAGTTAAAGGAAGAAGGTCAAATGAGTTCACCCTTAAGACGTCATTAGTTCTTACTAAGGTTTAATTGAAGCTTGAGGTTTTATATGTAGTTATTAGCGCTCTTACTTAGGCTTCACCGAAAGAGCTTATCAAGAGGAAGCTACTTACTTTTAAATAGGCTGAGAGATAAATTGAGTGGTTTCAAAATTTTCTTCTCTTACTTGTTAAATCTTATTAGAAAAACTAACCATTGTTTTCCTTTAAGCTTGTTTTAGCATTCACCAAAAGAGTAGTGTTTACTAGTTCAGTTAGGGATAACACGTTATATAAAAATCACTTTGCAAGGATAGTCTCACTCTTGATTACTTAAGGAATTGTTTGTTCTCAAGGGGATCTAAACCTCACAACATATTTCTTTGAATAAAACTTTTAGGTAACTTCTGTAAGGAAAAGCCACCCCATTAAAACTTACATATAAACCCATCAATACAAAGTCTTAGAAAGATTTAAATTAACACTTAATTCTCAAGATCAAAGTTTTACAATGCTTATGCCAGTGAAAGGATTGAATATTATTTCTCACTAAGAAGAGTTACCAGCCAAATTACAAAAAAGGACAAAACTACTTCTTCACGTAATTCTCTGAACAATTCCAAGGCAAGAGGTCATATAAACTCTCTTTGCAAGCAATGTTACACAATTTACAACACATTGGACATTTTTACAAGGAACTTCATAAATTGTACAGATGAAACCTTTTACACTCTTTTCCTCTAGTCTACTCGCATAATCCATCTGCACAAATATTAACTAGAGTCAGTTCGCTAGAACTGAGCATGTTAAGACTACCCATTGCAACAGTAAGCTAACATTTTATAATATCATGAAAGTAAAAATTCTAAACTCAAGAATGGATCAAATCACAAACCACTAATCAATATGTTTCAACAGATGAAGAGATTGATACCAGCCAACAAGGAGGAATCCCAATATTCAAGTGAGAGAGATATTCCAAAGATAATCAAGGTGAGACCTTATTGGTGAAGACAACAAGGCTGAGAGTATTGAGATTTCAGTCATGTAATCCTATGGATTACCGAAACAAAACGACGTTATCCAAATCTCCCAAGGGGAGGCTTCATAGCAATAATTAGGGTTCGACGCCCTTAAAGGAAAAACAACTATAGTTTCAGTTTTAGCCAAGGAGCTTTACCACTACCTTCATGTAGGATTTTTTTAAACGTAGTACCAGTTAACCAAAAAATTCCACTCTTTCAAAGCGTACAAAAGAGACACAAAAAGGGCCATTATTCTACCAACAACCTTATCCTAATCGTCAACCTCTCTACATAATATAAGGGGAGGCTAAACCCAAAAGTCATTAGTAATTTTTATATATTTCCAACAAAGTCAAAAAAGTATTTTAAAATAAAATAAAAATAAAAATTGATTTCCTTAACAAGGCCACAAAATGGGACTTTTAGTAACCAAGTTCGAAGCATAAGATATTCGAGTTCGAAAACAAAGGGATTCGATACACGGTGGGTAATACACCAGTGATGCCCCAGACTCAAAAGGACTTACCACGAGTACAAGGACAAAATAAGAACCAACGCACATATCCATCAGGAAGGTTACGCAGGGCAGTCAGGCCTAGAAGTTCTATGAACTCCTTGCCAATGGTATAGAAGATGGAAATTTTATCCGATCCATGTGGGCTTATCAAGGAAAAGTCTAGCAAATATCAAACAAATAAATATAACATTCACCTATTATATTATCACTGCAATCAGCTGTCATCTAATAGGAAACAAGTTCATGAGTCCAATACCATGGATTCACCTACAACTTTTGTTTCAGTCCAGCTATTAATAGCTTGCTCGCGACCCTTAAAAAAAATTGAAGAGATTTCATTCAATAAAACTTACAATGTTTCCCCCTTACTTTAATCAAACAAGAGTTTGAATCTAGGAAGTAAGTATAGTAATCCTCTCAACACGTAGAGGCCAAAATAGATGTCGGGTTATTAATCCTCTAGAACTGGGTAAAACAGTCGATCATGTACAGTTCTGAAACAAACCCTAATGCCATTTTCTAATTAAACAAAAGTAAGGAATGCCCACAGGCTTAAACAAGTTTTAGAACACAACGTCATTATTAATGTACCTTTTTGCCAAAAATAGGAGAGCCCTAAACAGGAAATACGTATTTATTCAACCAAATAGAGATATGAAGGCTTAACCTTCCATGTAGTATGCCTCCAATTACAAAATACCATCACAGAATTCTTTTAAAAGAGAGTCATATAAGCAAACGAAACTTTAAAATGTTTCCTTCCCTACGAACTAGACTACATCACACAATATTGCAATATCCCCTTTAGACGAATATAAAAAGAGTAAGCTATAAGAGAGGGAAAAGAACATTCCAAGCAAAACTAGCGAAATTGGAACGAGATTTAAAAGAATGGCCAACACATTCAGGCAGCGATATAAACAACCATGAAAACATTTATTCTAGGCGCCATTCAAGAGGAAAGAAAATTCATTTCAAGATACTGAAAGAAGGTAGAAAACTATTACAAGGAGTAAAGTTAACATGCCTGATTATAATTCTTTCTTCCAAGCTCTTGTTGCTCCCTCCCATAAGGCAGCTTGAAGGCATCATGCTTTTTAACATCTGAGAACCAGGGGCTGTATGGCTGTGGGAAGCATTGTTTTCTCTATGGTCTGGAATCCCTGATGTAGTCTTCAGATGACTTGGAGAAGGATCATGGATCTCGGGTTTTTGATCCATCATCTGTGAAGATGAACCCTGCTCTAGCTTACCAAACTGGTGTTGTTGTAAGTCATATGCCCCTGTTGAGGATGCATGCATTTCTTTTTGCAAATGTTGCTACTGCTCGTGATATAGTTGTCTTAGCCTTGACACCTCCTTTTTCAATGCTTCACAGTGTGCATCCTTAAAAATCTTGTCTTGTGCAAAAGCAACAATTCTTTGCTTCAAAGCACTGTTATCAACATTCAATAAAACTCTTTGATGATCCAGAAATGTCACTTGAGGAGACAGCGTCGACACTTCTGTCTGCAAGGCATTGACGCTTCTTTCAAGCTCTGAAATGTATTGCAGCTTTCTCACTCTAGATCTTTGCGTAGATTGCCTATTCGCTAAAATTCGTTTGACCTGTTTTGGATCCATGTTTGGGTCAAGTTCCATTGTTGATGATGAGGGCATTTCAGTCTTGGTGGTCTAGAGTGGTTGGTCACTTTTGTTGACACTTTGTACTTCTGGCTCACTTTTGAATTGGCCCGATACAGTCATTACTTTCTCTTCCATTGAAGGCTCATTGATGCTATTGTGATCAGATGGAGTGGAGGGGTTCTCGGAAGTTGCTTGTCTGTCTAAACATCTGTTATCCAATGCAGATGCCTGATGAGTAGGAGGATTAGAAGATTGATTTGATTGACTCTTATTGAACGGCTCAACATCAGCAAACATTGACATGAGCTGCTCCTCATCCAATCAGTCAAAGTCCTGAGATTGTTTGGATGGTATAGATGCTGCACTCCTGCAATCATATTCATCTTCTAAGACATTTTCTCCAACATTATATAGATCTCCTATGCCCCTCCTCTTTCTTCCCTCCACATGTTCATCTCCACGCTTGAAAATAGGTGGAGGTGTCTTGCTTCTACTCCTTATTCTCCTCGGTGACCAACTGAGAGATCTGCTCCTCCTACCCTTTCTCCTTCGTGGACTCAGACTCCTCCTCCTTCGAGATGTTTTATGTGCTTTCCCACCATATAGAACACCACATGGACGGAAGTGACTTTCCAAAATGAAAAGGCAAGACAGCTCAACTAAAACTTTATCTCGTTCTTCTACTACAGCTGTAATATTTTGCAACAACTGATCACGAATGTGGTCGCGTACAACCAGAACAACAGGATCAACACCAACGTTTCCTTGGGATCACCCTGCGGCAGCTGTCGCACTTAACTCTCTCTGGAGGCCACTGATTTTCTGAGATAAGTTTAATTCTCTACCCTGTAGCTAATGCATACAGCCAAATATTTCCTCACGGCACTTTCCTAGGAGAATTTCAGTTCTACGCTCCACTGATACTGCCTGTGTAGCACGATTTTGAGAAAAATATCTTGAAGGAGGAACCTGAAATGACCTGTTGCAGGTCGCTGCAGTGGATCCCTGACAAGAACACACCTCGCAGCATTCAAGAAGGTGGATGCAACACGCCTGCTCCACTAGCCATCAAGTCAATTCTTTCTGCGTCCAGTGCATTGAATGAAAGGATCAAAACAAAGATTTAGGTGAAGAAAACAGGCCTCCACCGACTCCATCTTTCTCACGCAAAGACAGACATGACAGTCTTAAAAGTTGGCAGGTTGGGTGGTTGGGAGGAGGCCAAGGTGGCAGTAGAGGCAGGTAGAAAAGGATTTTGATGCCCAGCGGGGCATTACAGGATTCAACAATTTATTGAACTATATTAACTATGGTAGGGAAATAAATATATTGTGATCGAAGAATTTTAATGGGAAAAAGCTATCTTGAATTTAAATCTCCCTTAATCCTAATATTTCTACTTGACATCACATTAGATTCACTTTTGTAGTAAGGGTAAAACTTAAACATTGAATAAGCATTTGAGAAGCATAATCTTAACATAAGAATGAGAGAATTAGGAACTTTGTATGCAATTTGAAATATGGCAAATAATTATGTAAATTATGGAGATTTTTCGTAAGAGATAAAGAGCTAACCTAAATGGTCAAACTGTAAGTTGAATGTGAAATGAATTTAAGAACTTGTATGTGGAAAAAGGAAAAAAGTATCCTTGGATAGTAATGTTCTTGGAATTTTAATCGTAACTAAGATGTAATCATGGTAATGATGTGTGTGGGCTTGCCAATCCTTGGGTCCCTTTTTCTTGTTGTTGGGTTATTGCTAGCATTCGTTCATTGGGGAAAGTGTGGCATCAACATGTATATGGTGTTGTCATGTGTCTATGTGAGTCGATGACTTATGTAAGTGTCTTAATCGTTGTTGAGTTTCTCTACATGGAGCCTTGTGGTTTTGTGTTGGTGCAGGAATAATGGCGGCGAAGACATTGTCTGAGAACGGGGTGAAAGATTTTTTGATATTGGAGGCGACGGATAGAATAGGAGGAAGAATGAAGTAAGATATTTTAGTGTTTTCCAAGTTCGTGTATTTTCAGATGGGCGCCTAACTGGGTCGGAGGCGTTGGGCATCCATGAAGGACGACGTTTTGAATACCATCTGGAACTCTTGCCAACAAATTTGCATTTTCTCCACGTTTTATTCTGATTGTATAGGTACATAGCAACTTGTTTTGAATATCTAGATGGATCTCTAGGCATACAGTATCCTTTATGGATATGATCACACTGTCTTTATTCATTCTGAAGTCATGATAAATACCTCATCTTGAATTACTTCTCTTTCATTTCTGCAGGGGAGATCTGTTATACCTCAGTCGGAGGGTGGCATGTCCAGTACTAGTGACAAAGTCAAGCGACCAATCGAATACACTTCAGTCTGGATCACACATATATTTGTATACTTTTAGGGCAAATGGAATAGAAGACATACCTAATTTGACATGCTCGCAGCGTATTTATAAGCAGTGAGTATAATTATTTGTTTGTAGAGCATCTACAGTAGACAGACATTTTTTAGGCGGAAACAATTGATACCAAGTTGATGGTTATATGGTTGTGTGATCTGTACAAGATGGCAGTGTTCCAACGACACCTTTGGAATACTGGCCATCGACGACTATTTTTATGACTTTGATAAAACATAGGTTGTTATCCCAGCTGCAACAATTATAATATTACGTCGTTACAACAAGATAAAGGACCGCTGCACAAAATCGGTGGTGGTGTCCAGTCTCCAATACTAATTCATGCAATTGTCTCATAACACAACCATAAAATAAACATGGAAAAGGGATTATTTGTTTTTGGATTCAGAGCATCCGCGTGTGACAAGTTTAATCGCATGTAAGAGCCCTACGCAGCACCGCTTGCATTAATAATAATCTCATCCCCTTTGACAATTACATTCGATTTTCGGACAGTCGATGGTTTACGAGCAAACCCATGCTATCACATTAGCCAAGGGATTTCCTGCAAGCTCTACCGATGGAAACATAACTAGTACACCCGTTGCCTCCAATTTTGGGAGAAGATCTTCTTAAATACAAAATGTTTTGAGGTTTGCAAACTTGCAGAAGGTGGTTAGAGACACACAAAATTTTATTTCTCTAAATTTAACTATCTACATAGCCACCCCCCCTTGTCAGTAGTGTACTTAGTAATTCCTGATAGAAGAGGTGCATTGAATGTAATATTGTGTAACTTGAGTACTAGTTGGTCTTCCCAACTTAATTTCTACCTTATCGTTTACAATTTGGAATGGAACAATTGATTCCATGTATGGAATGTTGACTAATTCATTTTACCTAACTTGAATGCGATCTAAGTTAATTATACTGAGTTAGATCACATCTTGTGTTGAAAACACTATAATTCAGGTGGTGCGTAAAAATGAGTACTCTGATAGTAAGAAATTGATTATTACCAAAGAAGATACATTACAGTTTATACTATGTAATTAAGATCTATTGTATCCGTCAGTGCTGGAGTAATTGCAGACAGATCTGACTGAGTTCAAACCAGATTTGCCAGTGAGAATACGAACTAGATGGTTATTTCTATGCAGAATATATACAATGTTTTAAAATGTTGGAGTACAAAATATGTCTAGCATCACGTGGTATGAAGTAAGGTTCTTAAAGTAAGAGATAGAGCTCATGTTTCGCAACTTATGTTGATATGATTTGGGATATTGCCAATTTCAATATACTACACTCTATCTATGAGATAGGTAATGAGTTTCTCATTCCCAAAATTGCTAAATCTTTCACCCTTATTTGATACATCTGGGATATCGAAGATTCTATTTGATTAGGTCACACTGGCTATATCATGAAGTGGATGAATGGTTTTCTCATTCTCCATAGTGCCTATCTTTTTCCAGGGAAGCTCGATACATTTAGAAAATGAGTAATCTTTACATATTCTTTAGTGAAAATGTTGTATTCTCCACATGTAAGGACTTGACCTCCTTGGCCCTTTTTAATTGTATATGTGAATTTGCCCTCTTATTTTTTATTATGCAATATAAAAAATAGGGATCGAAGCTGATTGCAGTATAGTAACAAGTATATATATGGCAGTGTACACCAGAATGAGTGCTTCATAAAGAAATAATTGCTTCATATTCATTCATGGCTCTGCAAGTGGTCCATTTACTGAGTTCTTCATCTATGCTCAAGAACTCTTGAGGTTATTACCCTATCTGGCAGGTAATAACCATCTTACCAATGTATTAATTTTAGATATATTGTATAATATGGTGTTATATGAAGTAAAATTATTCTTATGATTAGACTCAATTCAACATACAAAGTCCAAAATTCCTGTTTGGGACTAACAAAGGGTCAAACAAGATCTATATGATATGGATCTATTAACGTTCATTTATCTGTTAATTATTGATTTTTGGTATAAATTTTGTGATAATTGAAAGAGAAATTTTATCAACAACATCCATTGAGGTCTTTCCCACATGAAAAAAAAGATAACTCGCTATAGAAAAAAAAGCTTCATTGACATCGATGGGCTAAAAAAAACCCTATTTTACACACATGAAAATTAAATGAGGACATTTTTTATTACTGTAATATTAATGAACCATACCAGAAAATTGACATGGCTTTGGTTGAGTCGAGACTACAATGAGTATTGGAGCAAAGCTTGTATTATAGTGTGTTTATTCACTACATACACGCAACCCACAAGAAAATACACGTAAATCTTTTTGTCATCTATGTCATCTCGTGCTACTCATCTATGTCGTCTATGTGAGCCTACAATGTAAACTAATCATGTTACCAAAACTTATGTGCATGCCCACAATTTTAAAGTTTAAAAAAACTTTTATAAAAGCCTAAATATATTATCTAAATAATTTTTAAGAATTGTTTGAAAATAAACCCAGATTCAAAAAAGCTAATAATTGTTTTTTTGAAAGTATTTATATTTGCAAAGGGTCGAACACGGGGACCTGCCCTCTCCCAAACCACGCATAGTTTGCAATGGATATGCATTTTACGGAATGGTGTAATATATATAATAATTTCTAGTAAATATCTAATCATTTAGGTAGTAAAAGATCCTCCGAAAGAAGCATGTGCCAGAAAAATGCGGATGGGTGCAAGACAGCCGTTAAACCAAGAGGTGACAGCTGGGCTTGCAAACAGCTGGAAATTGTAAGCTCGGTGAATTCAGACGTTGAGAAAGGGACCACAGGCGGATATTCAGCGGAAGAGACAATTGCAGAAGGGTGTATATAAAATCCCTATCTAAGACTGTTTATTTCATTTTTCTTTGTGTGTCTCAATTTTTTTTTTGACCTTTTGCTGGTCTGGATTTCTATCGTCTGTCTCATGGCCATGTATGTTTTAGTAACCACAGATTTTGTTATTTGTAGCGTGCTTTTTAAGTGTCTGATTTTTTTTGTGCTTAGAGTGTCTTGAAGTCTTTTGTCTATATATTTGTGTTTTACAGTCTCTTGAATCTTTAATGTCTGTATTTTTATTGTTTTGAGGTTTTATTTATATTTGTGATTTGATGTTTGTTTGTTTGGCCCGATTTTTTGAGCTCGGAGTAGTTTCTGTATGTGTTAGTGCTCTGTTCGCGGTATCAGAATGATGCAGGGAGCGAATAAGACCAGATGAAGCGGGCCAGGCAGGGAGGATTGAACATTTCAACATGGTAAGTGACATTGAACCTCTATTTGACATCATACAATTTGCAGATTATGTGATCAAGTTTTAAATATTTCACCTCGTTGTACATCATATGATTATTGAAACATTCGATTGCTGCTTTTAAGTGGACCATAATTTGCATAGGGTCTTTTGTGTGTTCATTATCATATTAAGATTTGCAAATTGTTTTCAGCAAATGCATTCCTTCGTATTGCGTTTTAGGTCACGATTTAGGGATTTTTAATGGTTTAATTTGACCCATGCTTTTAATTTAATAAATTTCAGCAGGGTAAATTTATTAGTTTTTAGATTTCTTTCAATATGTGTTTATTATTTTTCGTTACCAGAAATTGTAGAGATATTATCAAATTGAAGATTTACTATGCAAATTTGCAAAAGGCTTTAAGTCGACATACTTCGTAGTGTTGTAGGTAATTTTTTTTGAGCACGATTTTTAGGGATTTTGAAATTTAGATTGTCCCTGTTTCAATTTGTAGGTTAGTGATTATAGGTTAGATTTTTCGCGTGACCTATATAATTTCAGACAGGTTTTAAAATTTTATTTAATTCCTTATGCATTGGCATTTCAGATATGATTAGTTTATTAATTTTATTCAGTTACCAGACAATTGTGTTTAAGCTTATTACTGTTTATAATTGAAGACTGTCACTTGGATTTTGCCCCCTGTTTAAGTTGACCATCGATGCTGAGTGTTGTAGGATAATTTTTTGAGATGGTTTTTAGGGGTTTTGAAATTCAGATTGTCCCTGTAGGGTTTAGGCAATTTGTAGGATAGTGTGAATGGGCTTAGGGGTTTCCAAAAGTGAGTTCTGCAATTTATGGTTTAGAAATGTACCATTCTAATTCACAAATTTCAGATCTGATTATGGTCTAGAAACCTATTCATGATTTTTACACTTCTTTTCAGATGGTTTTTATTCAAAACTGTGCTTGGATTTTTCCCCTGTTTTGGCACACATGATTTGTTCTGTCATTTCAGATGGTGTTACCTTCAATGTGATCTGTAGTGGTTTATGCAAATGTTCTGAATCAGTAAATGGGCACTGATTATTGGTTTATAATCTTTCAGTTTGAATATATTCAGCGCTAGATTTTGTACATATTTTCAACATAATATTTGAGATTTCTTTTGTGTGTTCATTACCTATTTTATGATTTTTTCCTTGATATTTCAAATTGTTTTCATGCAAATGTTGAAAAGGCTTTTGCCAGTTCTGTATTGAACGTTTTAGAGCATTGATTTGGTGGATTTTTAGTGTTTAATCTAACTTCAGTGAATGTTCACTGATTATTGGTTTATAATTTTAGACGGGGTTTAAATTTATTCAGCGCTAGTTAATGACTATAGCATTAGTTTCAATATTTGATTAATTTTTCGTTACCAGAAATTGTAGATTATTTCTATAATTGAAGATGAAGTACTTGTATTTTGCAGATTTTAAGTCGACATCGTGCGGAATGTTGTAGGACTATTCTTCCAAGATAATGACCAGGGGTTTTGAAATAGATGCACTCCCTACTTTTGTAGGTTTGTAGGTTAGTGATTAGGGGTTCCTGATGTTCATAATAAAATCAAGTCTGCAATTTATGGTTTATCGAACTATTTCATTCGAAGGGCAACAATATTGTCTGAATCTGGTTTTAGTTTCCAGTCCCATTGTTGGGAGTCTTTTCAGAGCCAAAATGAATGGAACTATATGATTGATATGTTTTGCAGTGCAGTCTTCAATGGAGTCTTCATTCTTTTACTGAACATCTGTTATTGGTTACTGCCAGGTGCCCTAAAGTGGAAGAAACTCCATCCGAAGGGTCTAGAAAGTATTTTTCGAGAGGAGATCTGAAAGTGTCATTTGATCTTGTATCCCAATTTAATTTAAACTCTTACCTGGACTTTTTATATTGTAATTATTTTTTTTAATAAATAAAGGATCATATTTTGGTGGGAGCTGGAAAGGCCCTCAGAAAGCCCTCGAGGATGGGTATATGGATGTTCTCGAGGGTGTGTTATGTGTGGGTAGCGTTCCGGTATTTTTCAATTTTGAAATATTTTATATTTTATTTTATAATTATAATTTTTTAATTTATAATAATTATTTGACACGATTGTCTTAATAATAATAGATTTTTCAATTATTGAAATTTTAATAGTTATGTAAAATATGTTATTTTCTGTATTAAAGTATCTTGAGCACGATCTTACCATTTATTGACGTCTATTAAGGGTAGTTATTTTAAAGTTATTTTGATTTCTTTCAATTTAAATTGTATTTGTGCATATTACCAATTTAGTCCTGAGCAGTTTTTACAAGATGAAATGAGAGATGATGTAAAAAAAAATTGATTTTCATACTGTTTCGGAAAATTCCCTATCATCTTTTTTACGGAAAATAGTGGTATCCAACAGTATTGTATTAAAAATTATTTGAAGAGTAGGGAAATAGATTCCCAACAGTTTTTAATGGAAATAGGTATTTGAAGAGTAGGGAAAATTCCTTTTTTTTATGGTTGAGTAGGGATTTGAAATTCCTTTCAAAATTCTTTAGGTATTTTTTTTTTTATGGTTGAAGGGAAAATTCCTTCTGTTTTTTATGGATCAAGTAGGGAAAATTCTTCTCTCTTTATGGAAATAGGTTAGGGAAATAGTTGTATCCAACATTATATATATAATCAAATTTGTTTCAATTATATATTTTTATATATATAGAATAATATTAAAATAAATTATTACTTATTATTTATTAAGTGTTTAATTTAAGTATTATAATATTTAATTTAGTTATCTAGTTAATGTAAATTATTAATAATTAATTATTAAAATATTTTCTACAAATATATAATATTTAATATTGTAATTTATTATTAATGGAGTTATATTATTAATATTAAATTGAATTATAATATCTTCTATAAGTATATAATATTAATGTAGATATATTATGAAAATTAAAATATATTATTATTTATTCGGCTATTTAATGTACTATTGATATTATTATATTTGTACTTTATATATATTAGTAACCATAAACATATTGTGTATAAAATTGATTAAGTTCGGCTATTTAATTATACATATAAAATATGATGATATAAGTATATATAATTACTTTATATATATAGTATAAATATATTATATGTATATATAATAATTTTATATTATTAATTTCGTTGTATATATACACTTTAAATAATATTATTTGACATAATATTAAATTATAGAAATGAATTAAACAATATAAATATTAATAATAAAATAATATTATTTATATAAAAATAATAACTGTATATAAAATTTTAAATAATCATATATAATATTATTTGTGTGAATATCTTTATATAATTAGTTATATTTCAAATGTGAATATTAGTTATAGTATATTACTATTATACTATATAATTACCGAATATAAGTATAATAATTGTAAAAGCATTATTAAATAATCATCTATAATATAATTTGTATATGATGGTTAACCTAAATAAAATAAATGGGTATTTAAATTTATATAGTATAAATATTTTAATTTATTATGTAGAATTTTAATATATAGTTTATATAAAGGCTCATAATTAGTTTTTTTCCTATTTTAATAATGAAAGTGTAATTATTATGATAGTCTGTATTAATTTTTAAATTTAATTATAATTTAATTATTTTAATATATGAATATTATGTAAAATAATAATCCTAAACAAATTGTTTTCATTAAATATAATGACTTAATATTGTTATGTAGTAATATAATATTATTAATAATTATTTAAACTTATATGTGAATTATTATTTTATTAAAATAAATATATTATTAAGTATTTCTGTTTATAACATATAAAGAAATTTGTAATTTGTCTTTATTAATAAGAAAATATAATTTGATGCAATAACTATAGTAAAATTATTTATAATAAGCAATATTGGATATAATAGATCAGGTGAATAATAATTATTATATTAAACTCATTTATTACAAAGTTCAAATAGATATCTTTTATGTACTTTTCAGGAACAACCAGGGTAAATTAATATATGCCCTCCTAATTAGGTTCGATGTTCATGTGACATATTAAAAATACGGTTAAAAATTTAAGCATATAACAACCTATACCTATCTTGTAAAAGGTATTTATATAATTAAATTAAATTATTGCAAGATGGTATCGAATACATGGACTGTAATTTCTAGGAAGCGGATTATATACAATATTACATTGAAAGTATGTATTTATAAGGAAGTTGATTCCAAACTTATATTAATAATAAATACTTAGTAGCCTCAAAGATATATGGGATATTATAATGTAATAGTGATTACAGAGTATATTATTAATATATTATAGAATATTGTTTAATAGCTTTAAATTTAATCATAATGAAGCATTAATAATTAAGGGGCAACATTTAGTATAACTAAGTATCAGTTGTATTGAAATTATATATTAAAATATAAGGGGTTGATTTATTACTTATACTGGTGGTATTATATTATTAACTGATATTTGATAATGCATTAGTAATTTAAGTTTTCAACTATATAGTAAATTAAATTGTATAATGCAATAAAAAAAGTCAAATTTTTATATGCAATATATTAACATAGAGAGAAATTTGAGCTTTATTATTATTAAAATATAATTAGTATTTAATTAATACCTTAGTTAATTAAATTAGAATTAGTTTAATAATAATTAAACATAATATATAATATTATTGGGTAAATAATAATGTTACTATAGTTCGCAGGGGTAATGTATACACTGGCTATCAGGTCTTTTGGGTTTCGTCTTATAAGGTCTTGAGGTTGATTCTGGACTATCTTGAAGTGCGGGACCATGTTATCTAATTGAGACTGGTGTGGGTCTAATCTTAGGCTTCCACGTGCTGGGGCGCAAGCTTCGTTAAACATGTGTGGTCAAGAGTCTTAGGTTGGTTCTTCAATAAATTGGTTACCCAAAAATATTAAATTGTGTAAATTTAAATAATATAAAAAGTTTTAAAATTATAATACTAATATTAGTCCAATAATCAATTCTACCCGATATTTGCAAGGTTAGTGGGTCTAGCGTCAGACCTCCACGTGCTGGGCACAAGCTTCGTTAGACCACTCACGGCGGTGGCCTTGGGCTGATTCACAATACCTTGGTTACCAAAAATAAAATTAAAAAATAATATAGAAAATTTTAAATAATAGTAATAATTGGTTGCACCTCTCGTGAATTCGGTGTTTTCATAAGGAGGATTGATTTTTGCTGAAACACTATGTTTTTGCTTTGGAGTTCATTTTAAGGTCTTGAGGTTGAATCTGGATAGTAAACCATGGGTGAAAAGAGATTAGTGGGTACCTTAGGCTTCCATTGCTATGCGCAAGCTTCGTTAGACACGGTGGTCGCCTTGACCATTGGTTCTCAATACTTCTTGGTTACCCAAAAAATTTAAAACTCAACATGAACTCCATATAGCACCCCATTTTAAATTATAATACTAATATTTCTTCACAAATAGGGTTAATCATGAAAAATAATTTCTTAGATATATGCTTGATTTCAAATTAACATTTTCATAGTACGTGTTAGAATGGTTTTATTTTTTCATTACCGTAGCAATCTCTAATACCAAAATTGAAAGCCTTTTTTATACAATTGATTTAACCACAAATTACAATTATCATAACAAATAATATTCAATTTACATAAAGAATTCTTAAACCAATTTTCCATATAAAGAATTATCTAAATGAATATGAAATTTTCTTGGCTAATTTAACTTTTCTACATTTTTTAAAAAGCTAAATTCACAATTAATTATTGTGGTAATCAAATGAAGAATATGTCCGGATTGCTGCCAAATTTAAAATGTGGTAAATACAATTAAGAACTCATAAATTAATTTTTTCCAATTTCTATAACTTTATAAGAGGATACATAATTCATAATTAATTTCTACAATGATTAAATTAATAGAAAGCTGTCTAAATGTTTTGGTTTTAAAATTTTGGAATAGTCAGCAATTATTGTTGCAAATGTTACAAACATTACTTGGTCATCGTGCATCGGATTATTGTTTCGTTAGCGAAAATTTTTTGAGGTTAGCTACAATTACCCCATGTTAATTAAAAAATGGACCATCCACAGCATACGTAATTTTTAAGTTGTGGAATAAACAATAATTTATTTCAAATTGTGGATTAGCTACCAATTCAATGCCACACATTTTAATTTTTGCAATACTAAATTCTACCAAAACTGAATATTGATAAAAATATGTGGCAAAAAGTATTAGTTTGTTGTAGTGACAATATTCTTTTGTTAGCTTTGAACATGCTTAGCGTTGCTAGAAAATTCATTTACCCAGATTGATGATTTTTCAAAAGCAATAATTATGCCATGAATGAATCCTATTTTATTAAAAAAGTATGCGTTAACTATAGAATATGGTATGAAATTTAATATAAATCATAGAGCTTACCAGATAATCAATGGTAGGAGAACTAAAGCTATGTTTCATATTTCACCATCTTAAATAGTAATCAACCACTTATAGAAGATACGATGATTATTGGTGATGAAATACTGTGTTTCATCTCCATCTATGAATGCTTTTTATCCATTCTAGATTAATGCAAATATTCTGGGGGGAAGCAGAAAAATCTTGAAGGTGAGACTTGGTAGAGGTGAACAGAATTCGTTCAAATTCATTTAAGAAAAAAAAGAAAAATTTGAAACCATACTTTTCCTTTACTATGAAATCTCTAGAAAAGATCTATGTAAATCTTATGCAGGAAACATAAGAGTTGGTGCAAAAATAAAATCTCAATTTTTTCAAAAATTTTTGAATCTTGGCAATATTTTTGGCTAATCCAAAATTATGTTCTCCCTTGCCACTAGATTAAATAATCTTATAGAAACATCGAGGTATAAACAATGTTATACAGTTTGAAGAGGACAAGTGACAAACAAGATCCTCTGACTCATAACTAAATTCTGAGGAAAAACAAGACATATAATAAAATCAAAGTTATCGAATAAATACAAGAAACTAATTTACTCTTGAAGCCATGTTGAACTTTTGCAAGCGATATCTTAATGTTACTAATAGGGTCCAAAGGAAAAGCATTTTTCTGATGCCAATATATGTGTAAAAATGCAGAAAGGCAGAGAAGGAACCAACAAGAGAGCACTGTAATATGATATTTTCTCTTTTTGAAAGGGTGTTTGTAGAATTAGAAGCAAAACTATGCATTTCAGGTTGATTCAACATCAGAGAACATCTCAATCTAAGCAACTGCATCTCAATTTAAGAAAATTTTGAAGCCACTCAAAGGTTTCACCGCAGAGTGACAATTTACAGTTTGGAAATAAGTGAACTTTGAAAAATCTACAAGAACTCAATGATGGTGCAAGTGTTTTAAAGTGAAGATGTTAAAAGACACTTTTGACAAAAGACAAAATTCTAGTTAAAAGTTTTATCAAAGCCTTGGAATACCTTCAAATGAGAAGATTCAATATTTCTGAGGGTGCTTCACAATCAACTCTTTCTTGGCCAACTGAGATTCAATCCTTATACCACTGTAGCAAAGACCTCAATACTTTGTTAGGAATGGAGTCTTCATGCTTGGGGGGTTCTAAGATCAAATACCTATGTTTTAACTAAATATCACAACCACACAATTCCTTGGTTCTAAACCTTCCAAGAATCTAGAATCAATTGCTTAAGTAGCCATTTTGGAGCCAAATTGAAAATCAAAGAAATTGCCAATCTTTTTATAGATTGGAAACATTTCTCTTGATATCAAAACTTTATAAGGAAGAAGGCCAATAGTATCACTCTTAGTCAATTAGATGTTAGCGAGATAAAAGGATAAACTTATGAATTGTCTCATAGGGAGGAACATGGATGAAAATCTGTCATCGTGAGTGCGCGGGAGGGAAAACCAGAGTTGGTACTACTATATTAATGCAATCCTCATTATATCAACTATTGGCAATATTAATGACCAACAACGTTGTTGGCGTATTAATGTAACGACCCAAATAAAATCACACACGAACAACACAGTAAAAGACAGGATATTTTTTTTTTTACTTGCTTCGACACATAACACGACACAACATGTCGTCACAAAGTTACAACCAACTCTGGGAACCACTTGATACGGGGATGACCACAAGGTCAGCATGGAAACGTTCACACCCCAAAGGATAATATACTTTTTTTTTCTTTTTTTTTGACAGAACAACATAGAAGCCCAACCACATGACACTCTCACAGCTAGGGCAAGCCACAGTAAGAAATGATTGGAGGTTATTTATTTTGATAAGACACCCTTTAACTCATGACTTAAGTTTTCAGAAGGATTCAATATATGATTTGCACAAATTCATCTTACCAACTGAGTTATGTTCTTATACACTGTAGAGTAGTTCACTTAAAGTCTTCTCCTTTATAACAATTATTTGTTTTATATATTTATTTGATAATGATGGTAATTTAATTCCACAAGGCCATCTATTCACACTTACGTTACTAGAACTCGTTCATGCCCTTATGACAACATCGGTTCACGTTCAACAAACTTAAGAGAAAATTACAAGGTACCTTGGATAAAGTTAAAGGAAGAAGGTCAATTGAGTTCACCCTTAAGACATCATTAGATCTTACTGAGGTTTGATTGGAGCTCGAGGTTTTATACGTAATTATTAGCGCTCTTACTTAGGCTTCACCGAAAGAGCTTATCAAGAGGAAGCTACTTACTTTTAAATAGGCTGAGAGATAAATTGAGAGGTTTCTTAATTTTCTTCTCTTACTTGTTAAATCTTATTAGAAACTAACCATTGTTTTCCTTTAAGCTTGTTTTAAGCGTTCACCAAAAATATTAGTGTTTACTAGTTCAGTTAGGGATAACACGTTATATAAAATCACTTTGCAAGGATAGTCTCACTCTTGATTACTTAAGGAATTGTTTGTTCTCAAGGGGATCTCCTCCACAACATATTTCTTTGAATAAAACTTTTAGGTAACTTCTGTAAGGAAAAGCCACCCCATTAAAACTTACATATAACACATCAATACAGAGTCTTAGAAAGATTTAAATTAACACTTAATTCTCAAGATCAAAGTTTTACAATGCTTATGCCAGTGAAAAGATTGAATATTATTTCTCACTAAGAAGAGTTACCAGCCAAATTACAAAAAAGACAAAACTACTTCTTCATGTAATTCTCCGAACAATTCCAGGCAAGAGGTCATATAAACTCTTTGCAAGCAATGTTACACAATTTACAACACATTGGACATTTTTACAAGGAACTTCATAAATTGTACAGATGAAACTTTTACACTCTTTTCCTCTAGTCTACTCGCATAATCCATCTGCACAAATATTAACTAGAGTCAGTTCGCTAGAACTGAGCATGTTAAGACTACCCATTGCAACAGTAAGCTAACATTTTATAATATCATGAAAGTAAAATTCTAAACTCAAGAATGGATCAAATAACAAACCACTAATCAATATGTTTCACAAGATGAAGAGATTTATACCAGCCAACAAGGAGGAATCCCAATATTCAAGTGAGAGAGATATTCCAAAGATAATCAAGGTAAGACCTTATTGGTGAAGACAACAAGACTAAGAGTATTGAGATTTCAGTCATGTAATCCTATGGATTACGTGATTGAAATCTAACACCCAAACATCATTCTATTATTATTAACCAAAAAGATAAATCAGTCAAATGACTTAACATATTCAAAATTACTTGGGAACAAGACTGCATTTTTTTTTAAATCTCCATATTTCCCTTTACTTAATATTTATCCTTTTTTTTTTTTGAAAAATAATCCCTTTAAGACAACCTGCACGAGATACTATTAAGCATATGAGAAGGATAATATTAAGACATAATCAATAAATGATTTATCTAGAAACTTCTTGAACTTCAAAAGGATTAGCTAGTGGTTCGGTAACTTATCCAAATTTTCTATAGAATATAGAAAATGTAACAGCCAAAGATGCATGCAGATTACTCTCATTTAAAAATTGCTTGGTAACAAGACTACATTCACACACATCTTGTTTTAGGGAGAAAATAGACCCCAACCATATATGAACACAAATCAGTCAAAGAATAAAGTTAACTTCACTCGACTGAATAAACCAACATACATATAATACTCACAACACAATAACTGAATCTGAAGATTCAATATACCAAGTAATTCTCACCGAACCTAATTATTTTTCTTCAAGAAGTTAAATAAATTAGATTCTATCCAACTAAATTACATTCAACAACTATAGTTTGGATTATACAAGCAAGGATCAAGAAGAATTCTTTTCACCAAAGGTTGTTATTATCTTACATCACATAATCAGTAATAAACCCGTAATCCACCACTCGTATGATCATTGTAAGAGTTAAGGACTTAGCTCACTAAAATATATAACTGAGTCGATTCCTACCTTTTCCATTTTCATACAAGTCTAACCCAATTCGAAGAAAGGTAACCATTCTATTTTCATACATGCCTCAGTCAACACTTACTCAGAAAGTCCCTACCTGAATTATTGAAGGTTTGCTAAGCTACATAATGGATTTAATAGAAACCCATTTCATTCGATACTTGAATTTAAACAAGCAAGGGATAGTCTGTTGAAAATATAAGTGAATCGACACAAGATCCTCTACAGTGACCCAACTCGAGTCACCAATCACAAGGTTTATAGTCAGTGAAGGAGAAATACAAAGCAAAATACTCTTCCTACGAACTAAGCCTTCTCCTCCATCTCTAAAAAACATATGAATAGCTTGGGCATACCCATCTATTTCACGACTGTCTACTCAACCTATTCTCATAGTCGTTCCAAAGAAAACATTTGCTACTACAGAGTTCGATTGAACTCTTTTATCTTATGATACAGTGACTCACGTCACAGGATCTGTATTGAGCAGTCAATATTCCACTCACGTAGGCCTCAAAGAAAAACATCATGCTCACTATGCGAGGTCTACACACAGATTCAGCCCAAGAAATGCTTTTACCAAGACGAAAACAAACATTTAGCTTAAATCTAGTCATGAGTCAACAAATCTACAAATATCCACTAATGTTATTCATGGCTCAAGTTTATATCTGCTACTATTGGTTTAAAAATCGAACTCAACGGCCATTGTTCACTATTGTCTCTAAACGTCACCCGAATTTGAAGAATTAAGTAGGAAAACACCCAGGTTAAAGATCTAACACACAAAGTATAAAACTTCAACCATTATTTTACTATCACATAGTAGTTACTCTTTTATTTCGAAATAAAAAAAGTGAGGCAGAAAGGAATGTATACATGTTATCACAGTTGCTATCAAGGTATGAAAAACAAACAACTCCCAGTAGTCCTTCCTTTCCTTCAATCTGGGTCGATTCACAAGGAAAAAGTAGAAGCCCATTCTATATGCCATAACAGAAAAAAAAATAGAAGAACCTTCATTTCATGACATAATAAAAGGGTAGCAGAAGATTGCAAGGGGCAGGTTTAACATGCCTGGTTTAAAATTCCATCTCCACAGAGAATATTTGCAATAAATTTCATCAGGTCTCCTGGTAACACTCTTACTGTCACTTAATCGATTTTGATAAAAAAATATCTTGAAGGAGAATCCCGAATTTGAGGATGCAGTCGATACTGAACAGATAACATCATAGTTGGACAACCTGCTTGTTGGAGGCACTCAAAAAGGCTTCTACCTTACTGTAACGTGCTTGCAGCCTGGCAAAAAAATTGTGGCAGGTCACTGCTGTGGATCCCCAACAAGAACACACCTCGCAGTGCCCCAGGAAAGTGGAGGTAATACGTCTACTTCATTAGCTTGCGGCTTCATCTCTAACCACCATACACTTGCAACAGCCACGCATGGCGAAAGTTCCCTTCGTTTTAGTTTGTTGAAGGCTCAGACTCCATTCGCAGCAACACTTGGCATGTGTAGGATCCACAAGTCCAGGGCATGTAGAAAGGACAAAGGACTTGTTAAACAAACTTGCACCCCACTATTAATAATTCCTCTAAAAGCACGAGCAGGGAAGAAGGAAGTAGGTGGATGCAACCATGCGAAAGCATTTAACTACAAAACATTCAGCCCCATTCTTAACACGACCCGTCAGCTGGAAAATCGTTGCTAAAACAGCCTATGCGGCCATGGCAAGGAGAGGAACAACAAATGAAGAGCTCCCAAAACCTGCGACTCCATTGGATTGGGGTTTTCATGCCATTCATCCCAAATCCCAACAACAACTCTCCTCCCTACTCACGCAGCCAGAACAGGTTAAAGAGAGTAGGTAGCAAAAGATGCCAGAGATTTGCAAATCATAGGAATAAATGAAGGTGGGGCAGCTGGCAGAGGTAAGGCCAGTGGGAGATGGCCACGCACCAGGTCTAGATGGAAGGAAGGGGGTTGAGGGATGCTAGGGCCTTAGGCACAAGAAGATAAAATTTTGATTTTAATTCACTGTCCCCTCCAACCTGCGCCACACACCTACCCCCCTTCTTTCCCACGCAACCCCTGCATTCCTTTATTTGTTTATTTTTACTTATATTTTATTTTATTTCATCTTATTTTATAGCTATACATGTATATATATATATATATATATATATTGATTTAAAGAAATACTAAACCAGTTAGTTTGGTTTTTTAAAAAAACAAACCGAAAGGAATACCAGCAACCTAGGAAAACTATTAAAATATTAATAATGTCGACAGTCCAGATCGACAGTAATAATACACGACAATGATCGACTATTCATTACAATCCCCCTCTTTTTGTAAAAACAATTATAAGAATCTCTTTTTAAAAGGGACAGACCCTAAAATACTAACCTGCCATACAAGCCGTCTACCAGGCTTCGAACACGCAAATTTCCATTAAATCGGGAAAAAGTAATGGTCGCCGCGAAGGCTAGCACAGGAAGTGTTAACAACGACACGAAGGGGGGGGGAACAAATTAGAGGTTACACTCAAGATGAACACGGAGCAAATACTACCAGGGCGCCAAGACAGGCAACGCCTTCTTCAGGGCGGGACAGGGTTTGTCCTACAACACGATTAGACGAAACAACTAGAAGAAATGTTATAGAGATACTTAATATAAAATATCGATGATGATCGAAATTAAGGTAAAATAATAATACTTATAAAATAAGGGCTGATCGATCATTAAATTAAAATAACATCATTACCATTACCTATTATGATTATATATATAATTTCTACCCACATTAACATTGACCAATGATTGAGCTTACTAATGCAACAACAAGATCCCCTTGTAAAAAGGATAACACACAGGAAATTAGACAGTCCACAAAAGGGAGGTGTCGATAACGACTCGAGGACACCAGAAGGAGAGGGAAGGTGATAAAACATCGCTGACACAAGGTCTAAGACAATAGAATTACGCACAGTTGTTCGACGCCCAACAAGGGAAAGGTCACTACGCCAAGAACCTGGGTAACCGCCAAATGGGGCATTACATTTTGGTAGAATGTTTAACTTTCAAATTTCTATGAAGATTGGAAGCTCCCTCTCATTACTTATTTAATTAGACTCTTTCCATTTACATCATTCTTAATTTAGGCTCTTTAGAATTTCATTGTTGTAGAATTTTAGTTTATTCATTCTTGTGGGTGCCCAACATGAACTACTATCACAACACCCTACCAGGGTCATACAAAACACTACAATTTCACAAGCATACTAGTACCTACTTTCATGACAGTACCACACCACAAGAGATCAATCAAATTATGGAAGGGAACATGCACGGTCCACATAACATAATACTTGTCACATACCTATAACTCATGCATAGAATACTCGACAAACGTGTACTACAACAACCAGACATTTCCATAATTCCTGAGACAAAGATTTCACATAACTTAGAACAAAAGATACATGTACATAGTGTACACTAGGGCATCAACGCCATATCCACAACATCACAAAACATATCCAACTAACATGAGCAACACACATCATAACACCACTCCAAAGACACCACCAACAACACCATATACCACCTGAAGCATCAGTAAATAACCACATACTCCCAAGTATTACAAAACAACTCCATATAACTCCCAAAGCATCAAGTACACACACACACACACACAAATCTCTTATGCCTCCCTCAAGCAGTAATGCCTCCCGTAGATATTCTTATGCCTCCCTCAAGCTTTTGCTTCACAAAGAGGTCGGTCACCCTATGGCCCAAGACACATAGATTCCAGCCACCCCTAACCCAAGTGACATAATAACTCCTGGTTCAACAACCCGCTAGTTATCTGTGACTCCATGGGGCATACCCCCATATAATGAAGCGGGTCCATAGGTCCAACCATTCCATGGTGCATCCTATGAACCTATTCCACACTTCATGACAATAGAACCAACATAGCAATCCGATGAAAATGCCAAGTGGCAAGTAAAATCCTTGGGCAAGGCAGTAAAATGTTTAAAATTTAAAAGAAGATCTAAAACCAAGTAAAACAAATGACCAAACGGCCATAGTTAGTATAAAAATCTGCATGTTAGTACCACAAACCAAGGAAATGCCCAAAAGTGTAAAACATGGTAATCAAGAAAATTGTTGTTCCTTGCAGAAATAAAATAAAAAGTTCGATTTACAAATGAAATACATATATAATAGTAGCACATTACGATGACTATGTGGCCTTATCTGGAGCCACCAAGGGGGTACTCAACTAGTTGTTGGCACTCGGTTCATCGAGCCTCACCTCGCAAAATACAATATCAATAGTATAATTTTCATCACCTCTATATGAATCATGCTGCAACCACTTCTACAAGGCTAAACACAATCATAGCTATATCACACCATTCAGGTTGCATATTTTTAGTCACCATACAACAAGTTGGTCCGCAAACACAAGAGGTGGACAAGCTTAAGTTGAGAAAGGCCTCACAAGAATGCACAGGTCGGATTTTCATCTATGTAAGAACCCAAGGTCGGCTCGAGTTACTGGCCCATGGTACACATCCCCTCACTCCAAACATACACTTTTACTGATTTACCTCAGGGTCGGTTAGAGTAAGACGATCACAACATAACATACAACTACATCACTAACACAATGGTGGTTCACACACATTAATCATAGCATAACTTTGCAATGGTAAAAAGCATACATAGGGTATATCACATTGATTACATTCACATTTTACAACACATCCACATCACCACATGTTGTACCCAAAGTGCAATCACTGTACGATAGGGATCATATATCAACCATATGTTCCTAAATCACGACACTAATCATTACACATCACATGAATCATACACTTATGATGAGCACAATTACAACATATAATCAACTTCCATATAACTTGGGAACACACATACATCGTTTATGTATAGATGAAAATGACATCATAAAGAAATCTAGTTCACTACAATCAACCTGGTCACACAACATATCATCACACCCACACATCACGAATATAAAAAGGACTTAACACTCCGAAATCAACAATCACATTTCTTCCACACACACAAAAATACCGTGTCTCACACTCAAATTCACATAGAATTCTTGAAAAGGAGAGAGAATACGCTCATCTTTAACACATCAACATACCAACAGTTACGCACTAAGTGACATACACAACATGCATGCTAACAATATCACAATTACAACATAGTTCACATTATGCTTAAATCACATTACTCTTCTCATGCAACATCATCACCATCATGCAACACTATTTTTAGGCCGTTTTTAAGGAAATTTGTATTAGTTTTCTTTGATGACATATTCATTTATAGTAAGACATGGGAAGAACACTTACAACATGTAAATAACGTGTTGGAAGTTTTGGAGAAACATACTTTGTATGCAAAGCCATCCAAATTATTTTTTGGTGTACAAGAGGTAGAGTACTTGGGTCATATTGTGTAATGCCCCTTTTGGTGTACCCTAGTCCTTGTTTCGGTGACCCTGTTGCTAAACATTGAACATTTGTGAGTGCTCTCATTATTCGTTAGACGACTTCTTCCTTTTCACAGAGAAGGATTAGCATCCTTTCCTTGGCGTGGAGGATGGAGAAATTAATTTTCTGACTTGATGGAAACCTTGCTGGTGGCCACACCCACCGATTTTCCTGATTTGCAAATCATTTGCTTTCTTGTTTGACCTGCTTGCTTCCTCTCGGACCGTGTGAGATCTCCCGTGGATTTGCCTGCATGTGGAGTGGTTGAGAAGGCATTGAAATCTGTCTGCCAAGTTCCTTTTCTCACGTTTTCTCCTAGACGCCTCCTTCTTCCTGCCCTGAACCACGAATGCTTGCTTGTGCTCCTTCAGATGTTGCGACAGATAAATTGCTACACCGTGTTCTGGACTGTGGATTCTCAAATCGTGCTGTACAGGTAGTTTCAGTGGAGCGTAGAACCAAAATTCTCCTAGGAAAGTGCCGTGAGGAGGTGTTGGCTTTATGCAGCAGCTACAGAGCAGAGAAGTAAACTTATCTCAGAAAATAAGTGGCCTCCAGAGAGAGTGAAGTGCGACAGCTGCAGGGCGATCCCAAGGCACCGCTGGTGTTGATCCTGGTGTTCTGGTTGCACGCGACCAGTCGTGATCAGTTGTAGCAAAATCTTGCAGCTGTAGTAGAAGAACGAGATAAAGTTTTAGTTGAGCTGTCCTTCCTTTTCATTTTGGAAAGTCGCTTCTGTCCAGGTGGCGGATCCAACATGGAAGAAGCTCGATCCAAATCTTGAGGCAAGTTTTGCTGGTGAGGCTGAGATCGTGTTCACCACTGTTCCTTGCTGTTCTGGCCATGGGTTTGATATGGCGGTTACAGATGAAGCTACAAGATAGGGAGGTAGGCGTGTTACCTCCACGTTCCTTTGGGTGCTGTAAGGTGTGTTCTTGTTCGGGATCCACAGCAACTGCCCGCATCATTATTTAGCTAGGCAACAGGCATGTGCAGTAGTAGAAGTTTTGTTTGAGCACTCCAACCAACGGGTTGTCCAACTTCATTGTTGTCTGTTCAGTACAGAATGCATCCTTAAACTCGAGTTCTCCTTCAAGGTATTTGTTTTTCTGTATCGACTGGTGGCAGTGAGTTTGTTTTGCAGCTAAGGCCACACCCTTTGCTTGTTCGTTGGGCATTCCAACTCCTCCTCCGAGTTGTCTGTCTAAATGTCAGCCGAGCCGTTTTGAGTCATGGGTTGGCCTGTGGACTAGTTTGTTCCCACCGCCCTTTGTGTCTGAATCTTCTTAATGTTATATGCAAAAATTTCAATGATATTTTGCACTGGAGGTGCTCTCCCTATGAGAATACCCCTATCAGAAAATAGACAGTGATCTCCTTAAGCACGTGCCAGAGAGGATGCAAACTCAGGTGAAATTTGCACTGTTCGCAGTTGTGGGGTTTTGGGTCCTGGAGGAAACTGTTGGCCTCAAATGGCTAGTATGGTCCCTTTCCTGATGACGAGAGGGTGAAGAATAGTGTGGGAGCCGAGGCAATGGAGCAGATCGGTTATGGAGCAGGACACTAATCATCTCACTCTCGCCTACTTCGCCATTTCAGGCCTTGACATCCTCAATGCACATCTGTTGCTATGTTATTTTCTGTTAAGTGTCGAATGCACCCTCAAATTCGAGATTCTCCTACCAGATAGTTTTTATCAAAATCAATTAAGTGACAGTGTGGCTGTTACCGGGAGACCTGATGAAATTTATTTACAAAGATTCTCTTTAGAGATCTTCTTGCTGTTTGATGTAACTCATGGAAGAGAACCTCATAGAGGCGGGCCTGTTTCATATCAGAATATTCATGAAACACAATTTACTCTGCTATTATATGAGCTTCTTCAGCGTGTCACCAAGCTGGCAAGCATAAAGTTTTCTGTTGGAATAATCACACCTTTCAAGCTACAGCTGAAATGTTTGCACCGAGATTTTGATGCTGTCCCCAAATCTGATGAAGGAAAAGGTTGTGTATCATCACGGTAGATGCCTACCCGAGCCAGGAGCGTGGTGTAATCAATATGTCTCGTGTCCGAGCTTCAAATCATGGGGTTGGTTTGTAGCTGTTTTTCACTGCGTGATTGTGGCGCTAGCTCGAGCTCGCAAAGCACTTTGGGTTAAAGGCAAGCAACGGCATTGAAACAATCATATGCATGGAGATGGCGTTTTAAACCAGGCATGTTAAATCTACTCCTTGTAATAGTTTTCTACCTTCTTTCAGTATCTTGAAATGAATTTTCTTTCCTCTTGAATGGCGCCTAGACTAGATGTTTTCGTGGTTGTTTATATCACTGCCTGATTGTGTGGTTGTTCCTTTAAATCTTATTCCAATTTCGCTGATTTTGCTTGGAATGTTCCTTCCTCTCTTATAGCTTACTCTATTTCATATTTGTCTAAATGGGTTACTGCAATATTGAGTGATGCAGTCTAGTTCGTAGGGAAGGAAACATTATTGAGTTTTGTTTGCTTATATGACTTTCTTTTAAAAAGAATTCTGTGATGGTAATTATAATTGAAGGTTACTAAATAGAAGGTTAAGCCTACATACCTCTTTTGGTTGAATAAATACGCATTTCCTATTTAGGGCTCTCTTGTTTTGCTAAAAGGTACATTAATAGTGACGTTGTGTTCTGAAACTTGTTTAAGCCTGTGGGCATTCCTTACTTTATGTTTGATTAGAAAATGGCATTTGGGGTTTGTTTTAGAACTGTACATGGTTGACTGTTGTACCTAGTCTAGATGAGGGATAACCTGGCATCTATTTTGGCCTCCACGTGTTGAGAGAATTACTATACCTATTTCTTGATGTAAACTCTTGTATGATTAAAGCAAGGGGAAACATTGTAAGTTTAACTGAATGAAATCTCTACAATTTTTATTAAGGGTCGCAAGCAAGCTATTACTAGCTAGACTGAAACAAAAGTTGTAGGTGAATCCATGGTACTGGACTCGTGAACTCGTTTCCTGTTAGATGACAGCTGATTTCAGTGATAATATCATAGGTGGCTGTTATATTTATCTGTTTGATATTTGCTAAGACTTTTCCTCGATAAGCCCACATGGATCGGGTAAAATTTTCCATCTTCTATACCTTTGGCAAGGAGTTCATAGAACTTCTAGCCCTGACCGCACTGCGTAACCTTCCTGATAGCTATGTGCGTTGGTTCTTGGTTTGTGCTTGTACTCGTGGTAAGGTCTTTTGAGTCTGGGGCATCGTTGGTGTTTTGCCCTCTGCGTATCGAATCCCTTTGTTTTCGAACTCGAATACCTTATACTTCAAACTTGGTTACTAAAAGGTCCCATTTTGTGGCCTTGTTAGGGAAATCAATTTTTATTTTAATGTTTATTGACATTGTCTGAATTATATAAAAATTATTAACGACTTTTGGGTTTAGTCTTCCCTTATATTATGTAGAGAAGTTGACGATTAGGATAGGGTTTGTTGGTAGAATAATGGCCCTTTCTGTGTCTCTTTCGTACGCTTTTGGAAAAGTGGATTTGTTTTGGTTAACTAGTACTACGTTTTAAGAAATCCGATAAGGAGGTAGTGGTAAACTCCTTGGTTAAAACCAAAACTATAGTTGTGTTCTTTTAAGGGCATCGAACCCATATTACTTTGAAGCCCCCCTGGAAGAATTGGATAACGTCATTTTTGCTTCGCGCCTACGATCATAATTAGTACGCTTTGTCTTCTCTTGGACCCCTTTAGTTGGATGGAGTAAATTTTGGATTCCAATCACGTAACCCATAGGATTACATGAAGGAGATATCAACACTCTTGACTTTCTTGTTCCCAACCCATAAGGTCTTGCCTTGATTTATGTAATTTTGTTCTTACTAGTATTTGGACTTTCTCCTTGTTGGATGATTTAGTTTTCTCTCTCATGAGATTAATATTGGAGTTGTGAGTTGTGTTTTAATCCATTTCTGAATTTAGAATATTCCTTTCTTGATATTGTTAATTGTTAGCTTACTATTGCATTGTGTAGCCTTAACATGCTCAGTTCTTGCGAACTGACTTTAGTTAATATTTGTGCAGATGGATTATGCGAGTAGACTAGAAGAAAAGAGTGTAAAAGTTTCATCTGTACCATTATGAAGTTCCTTGTAAAAATGTCCAATGTGTTGTAAATTGTGTAACATTGCTTGTAAAGAGAGTTGATATGACCTCTTGCCTTGTATTGTTTGGTAATGGTGAAATAAAGTGTCTTGTTCTGGTGTAGTTAAGCTTGAAATTATCCTTGTGAGAAATGGCATTCAATCTTTACATTGATATGAGTATTGTAAAACTTTGATCTTGAGAATAAATTATTAAGTTAAATCTTTCTAAGACTTAGCGACAATATTTTATAAGTAAAGTAAAATGAGTCGGTTAACCCTTAAAGAAGCTAAACAAAAATAATAATTTTATATTCAACAAATAAATGTAAAGGTGATCTATTTGAAATCAAATACTTCCATGAGTGATCAAAATGAAAACATCCTTTGTGAAGTAAACATTTATAAATTGATACCCCTAGCTAAACTAGCGAACACTATCCCTTTGGGGTGAACTCTTAAACAAGCTTAAAGGAAAACAATGGTTAGTTTCTGGAAGATATTAAGATTTAGTAAGTAGGAGAAGACTTTAAGTGAACTACTCTTCAGTGTATAAGAAATTAACTCAGTTGGTGAGATGAATTTGTGCGAACCATATATTGATTCCTTCTGAAAACTTAAGTCATGAGCTAAAGGGTGTCTTACCAAAATAAATAAACCCTAACCATTTCTTACTGTGGCTTGCCCTAGCCGTGAGTGTGTCATGTGGTTGGACTTCCATGTTGTCTTGTCAAAAGAAAAATAAATTGTCCTTGATAAGTGTGAACGTTTCCGTGCTGACCTTGTGGTCTTCCCCGTAACAAATGGTTCCAAGTGTTGGTTGTAACCTTGTGACGACATGTTGTGTCGTGTTGAGTCAAAGCAAGTCAAAAAAAAAAGTTATCCTGTATTTCACTGTGTTGTTCTTGTGTTGGTATTTTTGGTGTGTTACATTTTGGTATCAGAGCGTAGGTTCATGCTCTCGAACCTATGGGCCGGATTGGTGTTGTATGGTGATGTTGCATGGTGGTGGTGGTGTTACATGATGATACTGCATGATGATGATGATGTTGCATGATGATGATTTATATTGGAAGAGTAATGTGCTTTAAGCGTGATGTGATTATTGTCGTAATTGTGATATTGTGAACGCACGTGATGTGTATGTCACTCAGTGCGTATTTGTCATCATGTTGATGTGTTGGGGATGAGAGTATTCTCTCTCCTTCTTGTGGATTCTAGGAAGAATTCACGTGTAAATTATTGTTTGTGATGTGTGAAAAGAATTCTAATGTGGATGACGTAGTGTTGGAGCATTGTGGCATATTGTGATATGTGGGTGTATCAATGTGTTGTATGACTAGTTGATGTTAAAAGAAACGAGTTGTATCATGATGTTTTTACCATGTTCTGAAGAAATGTGTGTACTACCTTGTTATGAAGCAATTATTGTTATGTTGTGATGTTATTATGTTCATCGTATATATGAGTTGTGTATTATGTAATGCCTCATGTTGTGAATTAGGGTCATACGGTGAGTGTATGAACCCTATCGTATTGTGATTGCACCATGGGTGCAGAATGTGGTAAAGTGATGTATTGCGCCCTGTGAATGTATAATTGTGATCTACCCCGTATACCTACCATACGTGACACGTTATGGTAGTTATGTGTGTACCACCATGGTGTTAGTGATGTAGTTACATGTTATGTTGTGAGCCTTACACTAACCGACCCTGAGGGAGATCGGTAGAAGTGTATGTTGAGAGTGAGGAATGGTGTACCATGGGTCAATAACTCGAGTCAAAACTCGGTTTAGTAGATTACATGTGACTCTTTCCTCTCTCCCTATGTGGTTGTATGTATGCAACCCTAGTGTATCTATGACTATGTTTAGCCTTGTCGAAGGGTGGCGGGATTGATATATATATTTTACGAGCTGAGGCTCGATGTTCCGAGTGCCAGCAACTCGTTGAGTACCCCTTTGGTGGCCAGATAAGGCCACACAGTTATCGTAATGTGACATTATTATAAGTTGATTTTATTCGTAAATTGAGCTTTTACTTTATTTTTGCAAGGACCAGCATCTTTTCTTGATTGCAATGCTTTACAATTTTGGGCATTTCCGTGGTTTGTGGCACTAACATGGGGATTTGATACTAACTTTGGCCATTTGGTCATTTATTTTAGCTTGATTTGGGGTCTTCTTTTAAATTTGGAATTTTTACCGCCTTGCCCAAGGCTTGTACTTTGCCACTTGGCACTTTGACTGGATTGTTGTGCTGGTTCTAATGTCGTGATGTGTGGAATAGGGTCATGGGATGCACCATGGATTGGTTGGACCTATGGACCCGCTTCGTTGTATGGGGGTACGCCCCAAGGGGTACATATGACTAGCGGGTTATGGAGAACTACGCGTTATTATGTCACTTGGGTTAGGAGTGTCCAAACTCGATGTGCCTTGGGCACAGAGAGACAACCGGCCTCCTTGAGGGAGGCAAAAGAGTTTGAGGGAGGCATAAGAGTTTGAGGGAGGCATAAGAGACTTGAGGGAGGCATAAGAGTTTGAGGGAGGCATAAGAGACTTGAGGGAGGCATAAGAGTTTGAGGGAGGCTTATGATATTTGTCTGTATGGTTGATGTTTCAGGATATATGTTGAGTTATTGTGATGTTTGGTAGTGGTCTTTTGATGTATGTGTTACTCATGTCAGATGGTTATGTGTTGTGATGTTGTGGACATGTCATTGATTCCCTTGTGGACACTATGTACCTGTAGCATGGTTTGTTGTTATGTGAGTCTTTCATTGATGCAAATTGAGGAAATGTCTGGTGGATTGTAGTACTCTTTTGGTTGAGTATTTGGTATGTCAGTCATTGATGTGTGATGAGTACCTATGTTATGGGAAGTGTGCCTATTCTATTCCGTATTTGTGTAACCTTTTGTGGTGTAATACAATCATGAAGTATATACTTGTGTGCTTGTGAATCTGTAGTGTCTTG
This sequence comes from Taxus chinensis, assembly GCA_019776745.2. Classification (NCBI taxonomy): domain Eukaryota; kingdom Viridiplantae; phylum Streptophyta; class Pinopsida; order Cupressales; family Taxaceae; genus Taxus; species Taxus chinensis. The sequence continues at coordinate 13,245 of JAHRHJ020000242.1, read as the reverse complement.
TGAACCTGATAGGGTGTTGTGTTAGCAGTTCATGTTGGGCACCCACAATAAAGAATAAATCAAAACTCTTCAATGATGAAATTTTAAAAGAATTAAACTAAGAATAATGCTAATGGAAAGAGACTAATGAAATGATGAACAAGAAAGAACTGCCAATCTTCACAGAACATTGAAAGTTAAAAATTCTACCAAATGTTCCTAAGGCTACCTTGTGGTCGTGCTTTAATCAACTAAATTTTAAACCATAAAGTGTACTTTCTCCTGTACCTGTTCTTGGTTGCGAACCATTTCCTTTCCTCTGTGTAATGTCGCATCGAGGACGATGCTTTCTTAAGGGGAGGAGAATGTAATGCCCCCCCCATAGCCTACCTGGGCTCAGTCAGCTTCATCTCCTTGGCGTGGAGGATGGAGAAATTAATTTTCCTGACTTGATGGAAACCTTGCTGGTGGCTGAGGAAATTTTCCTAATTTGCAAATCTTTTGCTTTCTTGTTTGACCTGCTTGCTTCCTCTCGGACCGCGTGAGATCTCCCGTGGATTTTCCTGCATGTGGAGTGGGTGAGAAGGCATTGAAAAAAACTGTCTTTCAAGTTCCTTTTTGCTCACGTGAGTTCTCCTAGACGCCTCCTTCTTCCTGAAGCTGAACCTCGAATGCTTGCTTGTGCTCCTTCAGATGTTGCGACAGATAAATTGCTACACCGTGTTCTGGACTGTGGATTCTCAAATCGTGCTGTTCAGGAGGTAGTTTCAGTGGAGCGTAGAACCAAAATTTTCTCTGAAGAGAGTGCCGTGAGGAAGTGTTGGCTTTATGCAGCAGCTACAGAGCAGAGAAGTAAACTTATCTCAGAAAATAAGTGGCCTCCAGAGAGAGTGAAGTGCGACAGCTGCAGGGCGATCCCAAGGCACCGCTGGTGTTGATCCTGGTGTTCTGGTTGCACGCGACCAGTCGTGACCAGTTGTGCAAAATCTTGCAGCTGTAGTTGAAGAACGAGATAAAGTTTTAGTTGAGCTGTCTTGCCTTTTCATTTTGGAAAGTCGCTTCTGTCCAGGTGGCGGATCCAACATGGAAGAAGCTCGATCAAATCTTGAGGCAAGTTTTGCTGGTGAGGCTGAGATCGTGTTCACCACTGTTCCTTGCTGTTCTGGCCATGGGTTTGATATGGCGGTTACAGATGAAGCTGCAAGATAGGGAGGTAGGCGTGTTACCTCCACGTCCTTTGGGTGCTGTCTGGTGTGTTCTTGTTCGGGATCCACAGCAACTGCCCGCATCATTATTTAGCTAGGCTGCAGGCATGTGCAGTAGTAGAAGTTTTGTTTGAGCACTCCAACCAACGGGTTGTCCAACTTCATTGTTGTCTGTTCAGTACAGAATGCATCCTTAAACTCGAGTTCTCCTTCAAGGTATTTGTTTTTCTGTATCGACTGGGTGGCAGTGAGTTTGTTTTGCGGCTAAGGCCACACCCTTTGCTTGTTCGTTGGGCATTCCAACTCCTCCTCCGAGTTGTCTGTCTAAATGTCAGCCGAGCCGTTTCTGAGTCATGGGTTGGCCTGTGGACTAGTTTGTTCCCACCGCCCTTTGTGTCTGAATCTTCTTAATGTTATATGCAAAAATTTCAATGATATTTTGCACTGGAGGTGCTCTCCCTATGAGAATACCCCTATCAGAAAATGAGACAGTGATCTCCTTAAGCACGTGCCAGAGAGGATGCAAACTCAGGTGAAATTTGCACTGTTCGCAGTTGTGGGGTTTTGGGTCCTGGAGGAAACTGTTGGCCTCAAATGGCTAGTATGGTCCCTGTTCCTGATGACGAGAGGGTGAAGAATAGTGTGGGAGCCGAGCAATGGAGCAGATCGGTTATGGAGCAGGACACTAATCGTCTCACTCTCGCCTACTTCGCCATTTCAGGCCTCGACATCCTCAATGCACATCTGTTGCTATGTTATTTTCTGTTAAGTGTCGAATGCACCCTCAAATTCGAGATTCTCCTACCAGATAGTTTTTATCAAAATCGATTAAGTGACAGTGTGGCTGTTACCAGGAGACCTGATGAAATTTATTTACAAAGATTCTCTTTAGAGATCTTCTTGCTGTTTGATGTAACTCATGGAAGAGAACCTCATAGAGGCGGGCCTGTTTCATATCAGAATATTCATGAAACACAATTTACTCTGCTATTATATGAGCTTCTTCAGCGTGTCACCAAGCTGGCAAGCATAAAGTTTTCTGTTGGAATAATCACACCTTTCAAGCTACAGCTGCAATGTTTGCACCGAGATTTTGATGTTGTCCCCAAATCTGATGAAGGAAAAGGTTGTGTATCATCACGGTAGATGCCTACCCGAGCCAGGAGCGTGGTGTAATCAATATGTCTCGTGTCCGAGCTTCAAATCATGGGGTTGGTTTGTAGCTGTTTTTCACTGCGTGATTGTGGCGCTAGCTCGAGCTCGCAAAGCACTTTGGGTTAAAGGCAAGCAACGGCATTGAAACAATCATATGCATGGAGATGGCGTTTTAAACCAGGCATGTTAAATCTACTCCTTGTAATAGTTTTCTACCTTCTTTCAGTATCTTGAAATGAATTTTCTTTCCTCTTGAATGGCGCCTAGACTAGATGTTTTCGTGGTTGTTTATATCACTGCCTGATTGTGTGGTTGTTCCTTTAAATCTTATTCCAATTTCGCTGATTTTGCTTGGAATGTTCCTTCCTCTCTTATAGCTTACTCTATTTCATATTTGTCTAAATGGGTTACTGCAATATTGAGTGATGCAGTCTAGTTCGTAGGGAAGGAAACATTATTGAGTTTTGTTTGCTTATATGACTTTCTTTTAAAAAGAATTCTGTGATGGTAATTATAATTGAAGGTTACTAAATAGAAGGTTAAGCCTACATACCTCTTTTGGTTGAATAAATACGCATTTCCTATTTAGGGCTCTCTTGTTTTGCTAAAAGGTACATTAATAGTGACGTTGTGTTCTGAAACTTGTTTAAGCCTGTGGGCATTCCTTACTTTATGTTTGATTAGAAAATGGCATTTGGGGTTTGTTTTAGAACTGTATATGGTTGACTGTTGTACCTAGTCTAGATGAGGGATAACCTGGCATCTATTTTGACCTCCACGTGTTGAGAGAATTACTATACCTATTTCTTGATGTAAACTCTTGTATGATTAAAGCAAGGGGAAACATTGTAAGTTTAACTGAATGAAATCTCTACAATTTTTATTAAGGGTCGCAAGCAAGCTATTACTAGCTAGACTGAAACAAAAGTTGTAGGTGAATCCATGGTACTGGACTCGTGAACTCGTTTCCTGTTAGATGACAGCTGATTTCAGTGATAATATCATAGGTGGCTGTTATATTTATCTGTTTGATATTTGCTAAGACTTTTCCTCGATAAGCCCACATGGATCGGGTAAAATTTTCCATCTTCTATACCTTTGGCAAGGAGTTCATAGAACTTCTAGCCCTGACCGCACTGCGTAACCTTCCTGATAGCTATGTGCGTTGGTTCTTGGTTTGTGCTTGTACTCGTGGTAAGGTCTTTTGAGTCTGGGGCATCGTTGGTGTTTTGCCCTCTGCGTATCGAATCCCTTTGTTTTCGAACTCGAATACCTTATACTTCAAACTTGGTTACTAAAAGGTCCCATTTTGTGGCCTTGTTAGGGAAATCAATTTTTATTTTAATGTTTATTGACATTGTCTGAATTATATAAAAATTATTAACGACTTTTGGGTTTAGTCTTCCCTTATATTATGTAGAGAAGTTGACGATTAGGATAGGGTTTGTTGGTAGAATAATGGCCCTTTCTGTGTCTCTTTCGTACGCTTTTGGAAAAGTGGATTTGTTTTGGTTAACTAGTACTACGTTTTAAGAAATCCGATAAGGAGGTAGTGGTAAAATCCTTGGTTAAAACCAAAACTATAGTTGTGTTCTTTTAAGGGCATCGAACCCATATTACTTTGAAGCCCCCCCCTGGAAGAATTGGATAACGTCATTTTTGCTTCGCGCCTACGATCATAATTAGTACGCTTTGTCTTCTCTTGGACCCCTTTAGTTGGATGGAGTAAATTTTGGATTCCAATCACGTAACCCATAGGATTTCATGAAGGAGATATCAACACTCTTGACTTTCTTGTTCCCAACCCATAAGGTCTTGCCTTGATTTATGTAATTTTGTTCTTACTAGTATTTGGACTTTCTCCTTGTTGGATGATTTAGTTTTCTCTCTCATGAGATTAATATTGGAGTTGTGAGTTGTGTTTTAATCCATTTCTGAATTTAGAATATTCCTTTCTTGATATTGTTAATTGTTAGCTTACTATTGCATTGTGTAGCCTTAACATGCTCAGTTCTTGCGAACTGACTTTAGTTAATATTTGTGCAGATGGATTATGCGAGTAGACTAGAAGAAAAGAGTGTAAAAGTTTCATCTGTACCATTATGAAGTTCCTTGTAAAAATGTCCAATGTGTTGTAAATTGTGTAACATTGCTTGTAAAGAGAGTTGATATGACCTCTTGCCTTGTATTGTTTGGTAATGGTGAAATAAAGTGTCTTGTTCTTGTGTAGTTAAGCTTGAAATTATCCTTGTGAGAAATGGCATTCAATCTTTACATTGATATGAGTATTGTAAAACTTTGATCTTGAGAATAAATTATTAAGTTAAATCTTTCTAAGACTTAGCGACAATATTTTATAAGTAAAGTAAAATGAGTCGGTTAACCCTTAAAGAAGCTAAACAAAAATAATAATTTTATATTCAACAAATAAATGTAAAGGTGATCTATTTGAAATCAAATACTTCCATGAGTGATCAAAATGAAAACATCCTTTGTGAAGTAAACATTTATAAATTGATACCCCTAGCTAAACTAGCGAACACTATCCCTTTGGGGTGAACTCTTAAACAAGCTTAAAGGAAAACAATGGTTAGTTTCTGGAAGATATTAAGATTTAGTAAGTAGGAGAAGACTTTAAGTGAACTACTCTTCAGTGTATAAGAAATTAACTCAGTTGGTGAGATGAATTTGTGTGAACCATATATTGATTCCTTCTGAAAACTTAAGTCATGAGCTAAAGGGTGTCTTACCAAAATAAATAAACCCTAACCATTTCTTACTGTGGCTTGCCCTAGCTGTGAGTGTGTCATGTGGTTGGACTTCCATGTTGTCTTGTCAAAAAGAAAAATAAATTGTCCTTGATAAGTGTGAATGTTTCCGTGCTGACCTTGTGGTCTTCCCCGTAACAAATGGTTCCAAGTGTTGGTTGTAACCTTGTGACGACATGTTGTGTCGTGTTGAGTCAAAGCAAGTCAAAAAAAAAAGTTATCCTGTATTTCACTGTGTTGTTCTTGTGTTGGTAAGCTTGGGGTGTTTTTCCAAGAGCGGGCCTGCGGGCCCAGGGAAGAAAATTTACCCCAAGGGCGGGTCTGCGGGGAACTTTTGGAAATTTTTTCCGCATGGGGCAAGAAAAACATAACATACTTTGTGCCCGCGCCCTTGTAACGACCCAAATAAATTCACACACGAACAACACAGTAAAAGACAGGATATTTTTTTTTGACTTGCTTCGACACAAAACATGACACAACATGTCATCACAAAGTTACAACCAACTCTGGGAACCACTTGTTACGGGGATGACCACAAGGTCAGCACGGAAACGTTCACACCCAAAAGGATAATATACTTTTTTTTTCTTTTTTTTTGACAGAATTACATAGAAGCCCAACCACATGACACTCTCACAGCTAGGGCAAGCCACAGTAAGAAATGATTGGAGGTTATTTATTTTGATAAGACACCCTTTAACTCATGACTTAAGTTTTCAGAAGGATTCAATATATGATTTGCACAAATCATCTTACCAACTGAGTTATGTTCTTATACACTATAGAGTAATTCACTTAAAGTCTTCTCCTTTATAACAATTATTTGTTTTATATATTTATTTGATAAAGATGGTAATTTAATTCCACAAGGCCATCTATTCATACATACGTTACTAGAACTCGTTCATGCCCTTATGACAACATTAGTTCACGTTCAACAAACTTAAGAGAAAATTACAAGGTACCTTGGATAAAGTTAAAGGAAGAAGGTCAATTGAGTTCACCCTTAAGACGTCATTAGTTCTTACTGAGGTTTAATTGGAGCTTGAGGTTTTATACGTAATTATTAACGCTCTTACTTAGGCTTCACCGAAAGAGCTTATCAAGAGGAAGCTACTTACTTTTAAATAGGCTGAGAGATAAATTGAGTGGTTTCTAAATTTTCTTCTCTTACTTGTTAAATCTTATAAGAAACTAACCATTGTTTTCCTTTAAGCTTGTTTTAAGCGTTCACCAAAAAGAGTAGGGTTTACTAGTTTAGCTAGGGATATCACGTGATATAATTTCACTTTGTAAGGATAGTCTCGCCCTTGATCACTTAAGGAATTGTTTGTTCTCAAGTGGATCTCCTCCACAACAAATTTCTTTGAATAAAACTTATAGGTAACTTCTGTAAGGAAAATCCACCCCATTAAAACTTACATATAACACATCAATACAAAGTCTTAGAAAGATTTAAATTAACACTTAATTCTCAAGATCAAAGTTTTACAATGCTTATGCCAGTGAAAAGATTGAATATTATTTCTCACTAAGAAGAGTTACCAGCCAAATTACAAAAAAAGGACAAAACTACTTCTTCACGTAATTCTCCGAACAATTCCAGGCAAGAGGTCATATAAACTCTCTTTGCAAGCAATGTTACACAATTTACAACACATTGGACATTTTTACAAGGAACTTCATAAATTGTACAGATGAAACTTTTACACTCTTTTCCTCTAGTCTACTCGCATAATCCATCTGCACAAATATTAACTAGAGTCAGTTCGCTAGAACTGAGCATGTTAAGACTACCCATTGCAACAGTAAGCTAACATTTTATAATATCATGAAAGTAAAATTCTAAACTCAAGAATGGATCAAATCACAAACCACTAATCAATATGTTTCACAAGATGAAGAGATTTATACCAGCCAATAAGGAGGAATCCCAATATTCAAGTGAGAGAGATATTCCAAAGATAATCAAGGTGAGACCTTATTGGTGAAGACAACAAGGCTGAGAGTATTGAGATTTCAGTCATGTAATCCTATGGATTACGTGATTGAAATCTAACACCCAAACATCATTCTATTATTATTAACCAAAAAGATAATGATCAGTCAAATTACTTAACATATCCTACACCATTCTATTATTATTAACCAAAAAGATAAATAGAATGAACCCATAAAGCATGGGATATTAAACCTCCATATTTCCCTTTACTTAATGTTTATCCTTTTTTTTTTTTTTTTGAAAAAGAATAAGACAACCTACACGAGAGACTATTAAGCATATGAGAATGCTAATATTAAGACATAATCAATAAATGATTTACCTAGAAACTTCTTGAACTTCAAAAGGATTAGCTAGCGGTTCGGTATACTTTCCAATTTTCTATAGAATATAGAAAATGTAACAGTCAAAGATGCATGCAGATTACTCTCATTCAAAAATTGCTTGGTAACATGCATTAACACACATCCTTGTTTTAGGAAGAATATAGACCCCAACCATATATGAACACAAATCAGTCAAAGATTAAAGTTAACTTCACTCGACTGAATAAACCAATATACATATAATACTCACAACACAATGACTGAATCTGAAGATTCAATATACCAAGTAATTCTCACCGAACCTAATTATTGTTCTTCAAGAAGTTAAATAAATTAGATTCTATCCAACTAAATTACATTCAACAACTATAGTTTGGATTACACAAGCAAGGATCAAGAAGAAGTCTTTTCACCAAAGGTTGTTATTATCTTACATCACATAATCAGTAATAAACCCGTAATCCACCACTCGTATGATCATTGTAAGAGTTAAGGACTTAGCTCACTAAAATATATAACTGAGTCGATTCCTACCTTTTCCATTTTCATACAAGTCTAACCCAATTCGAAGAAAGGTAACCATTCTACTTTCATACATGCCTCAGTCAACATTTACTCAGAAAGTCCCTACCTGAATTATTGAAGGTTTGCTAAGCTACATAATGGATTTAATAGAAACCCATTTCATTTTATACTTGAATTTAAACAAGCAAGGGATAGTCTGTTGAAAATATAAGTGAATCGACACAAGATCCTCTACCGTGACCCAACTCAAGTCACCAATCACAAGGTTTACAGTCAGCGAAGGAGGAATACAAAGCAAAATACTCTTCCTACGAACTAAGCCTTCTCCTCCGTCTCTAAAACAACATATGAATAGCTTGGGCATACCCATCTATTTCACGACTGTCTACTCGACCTATTCTCATAGTCGCTCCAAAGAAAACATCTGCTACTACAGAGTTCGATTGAACTCTTTTATCTTATGATACAGTGACTCACGTCACAGGATTTGTATTGAGCAGTCAATATTCCACTCACGTAGGCCTCTAAGAAAAACATCATGCTCACTATGCGAGGTCTACACACAGATTCAACCCAAGAAATGCTTTTACCAAGACAAAAACAAACATTTAGCCTAAAACTGGCCATGAGTCAACAAATCTATAAATATCCACTAATGTTATTCATGGCTCAAGTTTATATCTGCTACTATTGGTTTAAAAAATCAAACTCAACGGCCATTGTCCACTATTGTCTCTAAACGACACCCAAATTTGAAGAATTAAGCAGGAAAGCACCTAGGTTAAAGATCTAACACCCATAGATATAAAACTTCAACCATTATTTTGCTATCACATAGTAGTTACTCTTTTATTTCGAAAAGAAAAAGTGAGGCAGAAAGCAATGTATACATGCTATCACAGTTGCTATCAGGGTATGAAAAAAAAACAACTCCCAGTAGTCCTTCCTTTCCTTCAATCTGGGTCGATTCACAAGGAAAAAGTAGAAGCCCATTCTAAATGCCATAACAGAAAAAAAAAAAAAAAAACATAATAAAAGGACATTCATTTCATGACATAATAAAAGGGTAGCAGAAGATTAGAAGAGGCAGGTTTAACATGCCTGGTTTAAAATGCCATCTCCACAGAGAATCTTTGCAATAAATTTCATCAGGTCTCCTGGTAACACTCTTGCTGTCACTTAATTGATTTTGATAAAAAAATATCTTGAAGGAGAATCCCGAATTTGAGGATGCAGTCGATACTGAACAGATAACATCATAGTTGGACAACCTGCTTGTTGGAGGCACTCAAAAAGGCTTCTACCTTACTGTAACGTGCCTACAGCCTGGCTAGAAACTGTGGCAGGTCACTGCTGTGGATCCCCATCAAGAACACACCTCGCAGCACCCCAGGAAAGTGGAGGTAATACGTCTACTTCACTAGCTTGTGGCTTCCTCTCTAACCACCATACACTTGCAGCGGCCACACATGGTGAATGGTTCCCTTCATTTTAGTTGTTGAAGGCTCAGACTCCATTCACAACAACACTTGGCATGCGCTGGATCCACAAGTCCAGGGCATGTAGAAAGGACAAAGGACTTGTTAAACAAAACTTGCGCCCCATTATTAAGAATTCCTCTAAAAGCACGAGCAGGGACGAAGGAAACAGGCGGCTGCAACCATACGAAAGCATTTAACTACAAAACATTCAGCCCCATTCTTAACACGACCCGTCAGCTAGAAAATCATTGCTAAAACAGCCTATGCGGCCATGGCAAGGAGAGGAACAACAAATGAAGAGCTCCCAAAACCTGCGACTCCATTGGATTTGGGTTTTTCATGCCATTCATCCCCAAATCCCAACAACAACACTCCTCCCTGCTCACGCGGCCAGAACAGGTTAAAGAGAGTAGGTAGAAAAAGACGTCGAAGATCTGCAAATCACAGGAATTAAAGAAGGTGGGGCGGCTGGCAGAGGTAAGGCCAGTGGGAGATGGCCACGCACCAGGTCTAGATGGCAGGAAGGGGGTGAGGGACGGTAGGGCCTTAGGCACAAGTAGATAGAATTTTTATTTTAAATCACTGTCCCCTCCAACCTGCGCCACACACCTACCCCCCCATCTTTCCCACGCAACCCCTCCATTCCTTTATTTGTTTATTTTTACTTGTATTTTATTTTATTTCATCTTATTTTATAGCTATACAAGTATATATATATATATATATATATATATATATATATATTGATTTAAGAAATACTAAACCAGTTAGTTTGGTTTTTTTTTTAAAAAACAAACCGAAAGGAATACCAGCAACCTAGGAAACTATTAAAATATTAATAATGTCGACAGTCCAGATCGACACTAATAATAGACGACAAAGATCGACTATTCATAACAATCCCCCTTTTGTAAAAAACAAAAAAATAAGAATCTCTTTTCAAAAGGGACATACAATAAAATACTACCCTGCCATACAAGCCGTCTACCAGGCTTCGAACATGCCAATTCCATTAAATAGGGAAAAAGTAACGGTCGCTGCGGAGGCCAGCACAGGAAGGGTCAACAACGACATGAAGGGGGGAAAAAAAAAATTAGAGGTTACACTCAAGATGAACACGGAGCAAAGACTACCCTGGCACTAAGATAGGAAACACCTTCTTCAGTGCGGGACGGGGTTCATCCTACAACACGATTAGACAAAACAACTAGAAGAAAAGCTATAGAGATACTTAATATAAAATATCGATGATAATCGAAATTATGGTAAAATAATAATACTTATAAAATAAGGGCCGATCGATCATTAAATTAAAATAACATCATTACCATTACCTATTATGATTATATATATAATTTCTACCCACATTAACCTAGACCAACGATTGAGCTTAATAATGTGACAACAAGATCCCTTGTAAAAAGGATAACACATGGGACATTACACAGTCCACAAAAAGGGAGGTGTTGATAACGACTCGAGGACGCTAGAAGGAGAGGGAAGGTGCTAAAACATCGCTGAGACAAGGTCTAAGACAACAGAATTACGCACAGTTATTCGACGCCCAACAAGGGAAAGGTCACTACGCCAAGAACCTGGGTAACTGCCATACGGGGCATTACAGCCCTCACGAGTCCGTCAGGGACACATGGCACCTTCCAAGCCAACGCGGTTAAAACGAAGCGGCGGGAATATTTTGGAAAAATTCCCATGCTGGGTGAGAATTCTCGTTTGCACTCGTGCCCCCGCGAGTCTGCAAGGGACAAGTGGCGTCTCCTAAGTCAACATGGGGAAAGCGGGGCGACGTGGAGAAATAAGATTTTGCGCCCTGAAAGAAAAAGGAATAAATTCACCCGCGTCTCCGCCGACACCTCGTGATGCCACATTGAAAAATATGATTGGTTGCAGGTCGGTGGGAAAAAATTTCCAAATCCTTAAGGGGAAATTTTGGGCCCGCGGGCCCGCCAAGGAAATTTTTCCTAAAAAAGAAATTTTGACCGCAAGTGAAGAAAAACTTCATAAGACCATAACTTTTGATAGAGAGCTCAGTTTTGGGAAAATGAGGACTTTCTAGAAATCTCTTGACGTCCTCTTTGAACGTAACTCATAAAATTTAAATTTTGATAAATTTTAAGGGGTGAATCTCATGAAAATGATATGCAAACTTTTTAAAAGCAACGTGGTAAATTTTAACTTATAAAATTTTATTCAATGTTATCTTCTTCCTCCCTCAACATGTCAAATAGACATCAAGAATTGTTCTTATATGGATTTAAAAATGTTTTCAAGATTCAATTGATTTAATTGAGTTGCAATTTTGAGAATACAAGTTCTACAGAGCAGAAAAGTCTGCAGTTTTTCTTTTTCCCAATTAGGGAGATTATTTAAAAGTTTCTTAAGTGTCTTCATTTTGTTTGGGGGTCACCTTGATCTCATCAAACCAAATTTATTATCTCATTTTCCTCTTATCCAATTGCACGGTTGTTTTGAACAGTTGATAGTGGAATTTGGTAACTTATACAATGAATTAACAGAAGTTTATACATTTCCAAAATAGAGAATATAACTCTCTTTGCTATGAAATACAACATGGAATCCATTCTATGCTAGTCTTAATTTTTTTTCCTTTCCTACAAGCAAACATTACAACAAGATGTGGTTTCTATTTTTTCCAAATTCACATATTTTGAATGAGGTAGAATAATACATTTCTTCTCACGTGTTTCTCTTTTTTTTAACCTTACAAAATAGAGATTTCATAGTGCATGATAACACAAATTTCCCAATGGAACTATTATCATATGAACAAAAAAAAATTCATTAATCCAAATGAAACTCTTACAACTTATTTTCCATTTGATTTCAAATACAACATACAAAATATATATCATTCCTTCACATTATTGCAAGGAAAAATAGATTCTATCTCTTTTTCATTCACTATACAACCTTCATGATCAACACAACATCTTTCTATTGCAAAACATTTACAAATTATTCCACTTCAAGTGGGAAAGGTTACAATAAAATTTATCTCAATAAGGGACTGTCAAACTATCTCTTTTCCTTGCTCCAGAACAGCAATATGCAAAGTTCTCTTTCTTCCAATTTGATCACAACAAGAGTAGGGGAAAGGCAACGTTCTCCTCCAAACCAAGACATCCAATGAAGAGGAGAAGCCATCCCTCTTCATTGGCCCCCAAGCCCCAACTACAAAGCAATAGGAGATGTGATTCAACTCATGGCAACAACAGGCTTCCACATCACAAAGGTAATATTTCAACATGCACTTTTCATATTAAAAACACAGTCCAAAATAAAACAGTAGTTTTACAAACACAAGAAAGACAGCAAACAAAACTCAGAATTCTTCATTGCAAGCCAATGGAGAAAGAAACTATGGGGGATGCTACTTATTCCTCCCAAAGCGGAAATGGGTATCACCACCTAAGAACAAACCACCAAAATACATACCATTTCAAATCCCTAACATATTCTTATGCCTCCCCTAAGTACCCCTTATTCCTCACTTTCTCTTATTCCTCCCCAACCTCTTGTAACGACCCAAAAAAATTCACACACGAACAACACAGTAAAAGATAGGATATTTTCTTTTTGACTTGCTTTGACACACAACACGACACAACATGTCGTCACAAAGTTAGAACCAACTCTGGGAACCACTTGTTACAGGGATGACCACAAGGTCTGCACAGAAACGTTCACACCCAAAAGGATAATACATTTTTTTTATTTTTTTTACAGAACAACATAGAAGTCCAACCACATGACACTCTCAAA
>JAHRHJ020000241.1:80000-90638 GCA_019776745.2 Taxus chinensis | reverse complement strand
TATTGAAGATATGACAAAAGGAAAATAATTATTAAAATGACAGTTGAAAAACAAAGCTAGGGGATCCTGCAATGTTAGAACAAGAAACTAAAAAAAATTGTGACCGTTTCTGATTTTCTAGATCGCTTGAAGGCGCAAGAAAAGAGCATACGCAGATACAATTGAAATAGTTTTTGTTAAAAAAATAAATATTAATAATTATTGCAATTAATCATGATTGTGAAATAGCGATAATGATTATGTTCACAAAAAAGAAAAATGATGAAAGAAGAGGGTGAAAACGTTACCGAGAAGTGTTTTCGCGGAAAATTTAAATGTAAGGCAAAAAATTAAAAATAAAAATTATTTTCTAAAGCTTGAGTGGCCTCACGTTTCTGATTTCCAAGATCACTTTTGAAGTGCAAGGAAAGAGCATACGTGTGAGGATGTTTCGTGAAATAACAATTAAAAAATAAAAATAAATAAATTATAATTTTGTTGTTTTTTTGCAAAAAAGACAGGTGTTAGAAGAAATGAAACCAAAATTTTTCTGTAAGTCTCAATCTAAAAATTATTTTTTCATTGCATAGATCTTTTCAATACCTTTCTGTTAAAAAAAAATGAAGTCATGCCGAGTTCGGGAGCAAAAGTTATGGCTTCCGGAAGATGGGCTACGAGAACGCTCTGAATGAAAATTTTAAACGTGAGAAAAACGTCCCGGGAGTTGGTTTTGTTTATTTTCTGACTTCTATACTGCACCTGAGAAGCTAAAATTTGGACAGCAAGGTTAAAAAATAAAAATAAACAGAAAGAAAGTGTTAGATCATAAAATGATTGACGAAAATAAAAGAAAGAAAAAAATAGTAAATAATTAACTTCTTACAAAACAGTTATTTTAGCAAAAGGAAATAAATAAATATATTTTCCGGATTGGTTGTCCCATGACACTAATATGATAAACTAATGATTAGTGCTTGTGTTTCTATAGATTACGAGTGAATAGAAAAATCAGAACTACTAAACACCAAGCACCGAGGAGATCAAAGACAGGATGAGCTGCATAGTTTCATTGTTGCTATAACCTGCAGATACACCACAAGACACCACACAACAAAGACACTAACCAAAGCGTGAAGGTTAACCAAAGAAGACCATAAGGAATAGAAAAGGAAATAATAATAAACAATAATAAACAAAGAACGGATAAAACCACTAATTGAGAAATTAATGGTAACAGATCGAAAGTAACCGGGCGTGCCAGAATGTAAGCTAGGAAAAATACACTACTAACAAGGAAGTAAAATACCAATAATCATACCTCCTCCTTCGCGTTCCGTAGAAAACCTCAGAATGGGCTAGGAAACTTGGATTGAGCCCTGATTTTGTGATATGTAGGTGCTTTTCTTCAAGACGGAGCAAGACCTTCCTACAACAACGATCCTCTTACTTTGCACTGGATGGGAAAAAGGATTATGAGGCTATTTTGGCATTACGACAAGGCAAAATGATGTTCTTTGCTCAAAGGATGCAAGAACTTAGATATGGCATGAAAGCTTATTCTTCATGTGTTTAGAGGGGAGGGGTAAGGTTGTATTTATAGCCTGAGGGAGTGATTAGCTTAGATTAATTTAAGTAATCATGGTTTGAAAATGTGGGCAAGATTAGGTAGCAGATCTAAAGCTAGATTCCATAACTTTGCTAGCGTTTCCCATCCTGTGCCAGATGTGAGCTACGGAATAGATTATGGAAAACCTTAAAAATATAAAGAGCAGAGGAATGGTTTTAGATATGTAGTTGAAAATTTTATGACAGACGTGTATGAAAAATGGTGGAGTTGTGGATGCTCGTGAACTGTTTGACGAAATGCCCAAGTGAGATGATGAACCGAATCCTCCATGTTTGATCGACTTCGCCCCTCCAGGCATGGTTCATCTCTCCTTATCTTTCATAACTCTCGTACTTTATTTTTTCATTTGCAACTTAATATAATTTTAAAATATTAGGGTTATAATACATTTAATTGTTTTATATTAACTTCTGCGAAACAATAAAATGTTGTTTCGTAACTCATGAAATCAAAATAACCCTTTTATATTAAACCATGAACATCAACCCGATTCATTTGCAGAGCGGTGATTTAGAAATTTCATGTCCCGATGTCCCAACTAGATCACCATACATAATGTTTTATTGATAAGACGAAATTGACTTCCGCAATACATTGTTTTCTTTACAAATCGTCAAAGTCACCTTTTCGGAGCTTGAACTGTCCCAGTTGAACTTGTGTGACCTAGGAAATTTTTTTCCACATTTTCCACAATACACTACCATCTTTTACAAATCAGACCCAAACTCGGTATGATCCCTTTTACGATCTGCTACTAGTACCATCTTACAACCTCCATACTCGTAATGCTATTAAAACAAGCCCTTGACTTCATTTTTTTAGATTTTTTTGAAATTTCTCAAACTCTTTGAATTTTTTCCTTGGATGGGGAAGTTATAGAAGAGCCAAAAGGACCCCAAAAGCCTGATTTTTGGGCCTTTAACCAATTCTACTTGCTCAAGCCTAAAGAATTTATGCAAGTTATTCAAATTACCTCGAGGGGTGAATTTGGGATAACACTTCCCACATCAATCAACTTTCCCATCAATAAAGAAAACTTCATTTATCAGTTTGCGTAGTAAAAATATAGTTGGGGCATAACCTATAAATATGTTGAAAGGATAACCTATTCCTCCCATACAAACTACATATGTCAACCCTTCCCATGTTGTAAGAAGGTATATAAGCTCATTTCTATTTATATCCAAGACCCTACATGTGACTAATTTTTATTACTTATATATTAACATCTTTTACAAGGCCTCAAGTGCACTATTAAATACATATTTAATTTACCATCATATCACATATGTATCAACTCTAGTTCAAAAGGAAAACATTTTACATTTATTCTCAACCATGATTAAAGTACATTTTGAGACATATATCACAATCACTACTTTTAGTCACATCATAACAACATCAAATATCACATCTAAACATCTACACATCTAACATCATATCAAATACATCTAAAACTATTCAATATTTAAACATCTCATCACAAACCCATATACAACATCAACATCAAAATAAATCAACAACACATGAATCCAAAATCATAATCATAGGGTAAGTGCACCAAGTTGGGGGGCCAAAAGGGGGTCTTAAGTGGATGCATTTTTTTGGAAGAAAAAAAAACTTCAAATTGTACGAGTTTTTCGAAATAGTTACACTCAAAATTGGAAGATGTTGTAGAAATATGAATCGTAGAATTTTGAGTCTAGTTTCTAAGCTACTAAATTTTATTGAAAATGGATAAGTTTAAGTGGGTCAAACAACTAAAATACCAACATCTTATGCTCCTGTTTTTGTTAAAAAAAAATAATAGAGTGACTTTCAAAGCCCCCCCACCATTTTTTGAGCACCATTTAGTATTTTTGAAAACCCTTTGGTAGAAAGATAGCTAGGAGCATCTAGTTTGGGCTCCATTTTTAAAAGATTTTTTTAGCAAATATTTTTTTATTTATGATTTTTCTAGTACATAAATTTTATGTTTTGAAAAATAACAGAGCTCCGACCATGCCCCCCCCCTCCGCTAACTACCTCAAAAAATATCAAAAATTAGAATTTTTTTTTGAATACGTATATAATTATGCCTAGTTTGGGCTAGTATAATTTTTAAAAAAAATTTATCACCCAAAAAAAAGATACACCATGAAAGATAGACATATTTACACTTCAAAAAATAGCTATAAAAAGGCATAGTTAGAAAATAAATAATATGGAAACCTTATATTAGTCAAAAAATTTGAAAATTTATATTTTTAAGAAAGAAGAGACTCTGCTCTACGTCATGGTATAATTTTTTTAAAATGGATCGATTCTTTTATTTTGATTTATCATAGAGGAAGTGGCATTTTTACATTTTCTTGTAAAAACACAATGTTTGATATGTTTGTGCAGGTCCATGCCTCAGGCTTGGGGATCCAAACTGGATCCCAAGCCTTGAGGCATGGCTTGGGAAAAGAGAAAATCACAAAATGCGTATGCATTATAACGCGTACGTGTATAACATATGTAGTATAAATCATTATGTATGCTTTTGACATGCTTTTATTTACATAAATAAATGTTTAAGTGTTTCATTTATTATTATTTATATTTTATTATTTACATAAATAAAAATTTAAATTTATTTATGTAAATATAAGAAATTAGGGTCACTCTACACCTTATGGAATTAGTCTCACAGCTCCATGAGTCATGGTTTAGGAGATAGTTTTTTAAAGTATAATTTGGTCAGTACATAGGTAATTTTTCAGGATTTCAGCATTCAACCTAAATCTTTTAGCATTTAACTTCTACAATCAAAACCCTAAACCATAGGCCATAAACCTAAACACTAAATTGTAAACCTTGAGCCCTAAACCCTAAACCTTAAACATTTAACCATGATCCCTAGAGCCCTAAACCCTGAGCCTTAAGCCCTAAGCCCTAAACATTAAGCCATACCAGTGAGCCCTAAACCATGATGCCTTAAGCCCTAAACCCTAAACCCTAAAAAATACCTGAACCATGAACCTTGAGCCCTAAATGAACTAAACCCTAAACCTTAATCCCTAAACCATAAACCCTAAACCTTAAGCCCTGAACCCTAAGCCATAAACCATTGAACCATGAACCCTAAACCCTAAGCCCTAAACCATAAACCCTAAACCTTAAACCTTGAACCCTATACCCTAATCCTTGAGCCCTAAACCCTAAACCTTAAACCCTGAGCTCTAAACCCTAAAGTCTAGAGCCTTGAACTCATAACCCTAAACCTTAAACCCTAACTAACCCCTAAACTTAAACCCTAACTTTGAACCTAAACCCTAAGGTTGCCCTAAACCCTAAACCATGTACCCTAAACCCTAAACCCTAAACCCTGAGCCCTGAGACCTAAACCGTTAACCCTAAACCCTAAGGCCTAAATGTTAAATCCTAAAGGTCCCTAAACCCTAAAACCTAAACCCTAAATCATAATCCCCTATCCCTAAACCCTAAACCCTTAACAATAAACACTAAACCCTAAACTCCTCAAGTGACCTAAACCCTAAACCCTGAACCCTGAAACCCTGAAACCCTTAAACCCTGAACACTGAAACCTGAACCCTAAACCCTAAACCTTGAACCTTGATCCCTGATCCCTAAGCCATAAACCCTAAACACTAAATCCATAACCCTAAGCTCTAACCCCTAAACCTCATATATTTCTCCAGTAGGTCTCATGAGTGAGTTCATTTTTTGAATATCTTAGGACCATATTTCCTAGTCTTGTGCCTAGAACCATCATTAAGTCTTCTTTCACAACTACCTTGTTTATGAGCTCGGTGGGCATTTCCCTCCTTCAAAATATCAACAGATGAAAGACATCAAATTTTGATGAATCTCTTTGAGTTTTGTTCCTACAAAGTTGATGAACCCTTTTTCAGTTGAATACTCTCTGTCAATACTAATAAGAATGGGTAAGACACAAAACATTACAGTGAGTGAAATAGTTTGCATGCAATGGGAATTTCCCTCCTTTAAAATATCAGTAGATGAAATGCATCAAATTGTGATGACTCCCTTGAATGTTCTGCCTACGAAGTAGATTAACCTTTTTTAGTTGAATACTCTTTGTCTTGATACTTATAAGAATGGGTAAGACATAGAACATTATTGTGACTGAATGGGTGAGCCTAATCCATGAGCCTTAAATCCTGAACCCTAAACCCTAACCCCTAACCCCTAAACCCTAAACCTCAAATGTTAAACCCTAAACCTTGAACCCTTTGCCCTTTGCCCTAAACCATGACCTTTAAACCTTAAACTCTAACTCCTAAACCCTAAATAAACCTTAAGCCCTAAACCATAAACCCTAAAACCCTAAACCCTATACCATAAACCCTAAACCCTAAAGCCTCAAACCTAAACCCTAAATCCCCTAAACCCTAAACCTTCAACCCTAAACCCTAAACCATAAGCCCTATACCCTAAACACTAAACCCTAAACCTAAAACCCTAAACCTTCAACCCTAAACCCTAAGATCCCTAAACCCTGAACCCTCAACCCTTTGGTCAACCCTAAACCCTAACCTTTAAACCTTAAACCCTAACTCCTAAACCCTAAACTAAACCCTAAATCCTCAACCCTAAACCTTAAACCCTAAATCCTAAACCCTAAACCGTAAACCCTAAATCCTCAACCTTAAACCTTAAACCCTGAGCCCTAAACCATGAATAACCCTAAACTCTAAGCCCTAAATCCTAAACCCTAAACCCTAAAACCTAAACCATGACCCCTAAACCCTAAAACTTGAGCCCTAAACCCTAAACCCTAAGCCCTGAACCCTAGGCCCTAAGGAGACCACCCTAAGCAAAACCCTAAACCTTGAACCCTTAACCCTAAACCCTAAAAACTAAACCATCTAACCCTAAGCTGATAAAACCTAAACCCTAAACCCTCAACCTGATTCGTAAACCGTAAACCTTGAACCTTGAGCCCTAAACCCTAAACCCTGTCAACCTTGATCCCTAAACCCTAAACCCTGAACCTTGAGCCCTAAACCATAAACCCTCAACCCTCAACCCTAAACCATAAACCCTAAACTCTAAACCCTAATCCATAAACCCTAAACCATGAACCCTGCCCTGAGCCCTAAACCTAAAACCTAAAATATGAACTATGAGCCTTAAACACTAAACCTTAAACCTTAAACTCTAAACCTTGAGTCCTAAACCCTTATCCCTAAAACCTAAACCCTAAACCCTAAATCATAAACCCTCACCCAAAGGAAAGTCCTAAAAAGATCATTCAGTGTGTTTCAGTGTGTAGGGAATAGTGTTTAAGGTGATCGATCGACTCATTTAGTTTTGATGAGAGACTACTTCCTTTGAAGGCCTAAAAAGGCATTTTTGGCCATTCTGTAGTTAATTGAACACCCTTCAGAACAAGCTAAAATGAGCTAGTCATGTCACCGAGTTATCAAGGACCATTATTTGTGAAGTATTAAGGCATCGTTTGTCTCCATAAGAGACATATGAGCAAAAGCATGTATGAGAATCATGAATTTGATTCCATGAAAGGATGATTTTAGAGCTAGGAAAGGTGAGGGGATGATCTTTATATGGAGCACCATGTTTCTAAGAATGAGCAATCATCTGAGTTCACTTGATGCAATTCACTTGGTACTATTCGTAACAACTCATTTAACACCTAGTAGTGTTATCACACCTTAAGGAGGAGGCACATTACAATCACCTCATTTTGGCCATAGGATAGGAATCCCATTCAGGGAACAATCCTCTATCTACAAAGTGAGGATCTCTTTTTAGTAAGAAGTAGACAAACATCATAGAGTTAATTCATGGTCACTAAAGTGAATTATGGACCAAATTTAAAAATTAGTACCAATTCAAGTAGTGGTAGGGCCAAAATCCATTTTAGAAGGTCAAAAAACCTAAAACATGACTATATGCTTTCCCAAAACAAAGACCGACTACAATATATATGCCCTGAAAGTTTTAGGTCGTTTGTTGAAATCCTGAAAATGAGTAAGTACTGACCAGATTAGATTTTGAAAAACTATCTTCTAGATTATAACTGTTGGAGCTAGATACCACTTCCATAAGGTGCAAAGTGACCCTAATTTCTTATATTTACTAAAATAAATTTAAAGTTCTTATACTTAACATTTATTTTTGTAAGTATAAAACACCAAAACACATATACATGGTCCATACTACTCAAAACACGTACGCATTTTGAATTCTTTGAAATGCGTACGCATTATAGGTTTGATGATTTCCACACCAAACAAATTAAAAATTGAACACGGTTTAGCAAAACGCATACGCATTTCATCTATTTTCAGGTTTTTGTCCACTTTTTGGCTCCCACTTCATGCACTTACCCTAGTGTCAAAAAATACATCAAAAAGTTTCTTCGCAATAATTTTATTAGATGTAGATAGTGATAGGATCTCTAAGAGGTCAATCATTGTTTAATTTACCAAGGTAATGAAAGACCAATGTCAAATAGATACTATAGAGTTAAATGTCACAAAATTAGTGCGAATAGACTAACGAAAATATCACCAAAGGGATGAAAATGGTGGGATATCTGCAGAGGAATGGAAAGAAAGGGAAGAAATAACATCCATGTGTATGCAATACCTAATTGCAGTGTTTGATATTTGTACCTTTGATTTTTGTGTAATGTTTTATATTTTTTATATTTTTGAATTTTTTTGAATTTATATTTTATTGTTTTAGATTATATATGGTTTAGGAAGTTGGGACAAATAATGTCACTCTACATGATAAGATCCAACAACAATGTTTGTGATTTATTTAATAAGGGAGACTGGGAGTTTTTGCTTATCAAGAGTAATATTATCTCCAATCTCCATGACTGTGGTGAGATCATATTCAATAAGTGATTGTGTCTTATCTTGAAACATGGATTTTTTAATATGGGAGCTTGATTTCCCTATCCATATGTTTATGCACTTTACACCATACTTGATGGTTGCGTTGGTGTGCATTCTTGAATCGTGTTTGATTTTTAGACTTGTGAATGTTGGATTTTCTTGGATCTTTGGAGTTATTCGAATTTTTGATCTTAGCTTGATGAAGACATTTTTTATGTTCCATACCAAGTAATTCATAGTTTTTCATCCTGAGAAGTGGGAGAAGAGAGTGGATGTTTAGGATTGATGAGAGGGATGGTAGGGATGATGGTGGGCTTTCCACCATTTTTGATAGAAGGATGATATGATGGAAGAAGAGGATATAGTCAAAGGATTAAAGAGGATGGGATACTGGGAGGTGAGCCACAAACAAAAGATGAATGGATACTAGGAATATGTCCCAAGGATGGAAGAGAATAGGCTACCAGGATGTGATCTATAGATAGAATATGAGGGGTGAATAGGATGTGGCCCAAGCATAGAAGATAATGGGATACCATGAGGTGTCCCATAGATAGAAGATGAAGGAATACTAGGGCGTGTCCCAAGTATATAAGATGATGGGATGCCTGGAGGTTTCCCAAGAATAGAGGTTGAAGGGATAAAAATATGTGGCCCAAGTATAGAAGAAAAATGTCTACCGGGAGGTGACCCATAAATAGAAGATGAAGGGATACTAGAGGTGGCCCACATATAGAAGAAGATGATGGGCTACCCAGACGTGACCTAAGTAAATATTTTGATTCAGGAACTGTGATATGTAAATAATGGTTGGGTGATGAGAAGATAGGCTAGGGATTAATGACAGATCCATGCATTTCTCCATGTAATGGGGAATGTGAAGAGGGAAGAACAAGAGTAGGATCAAGTTTGATGATCTTAGGATCTTTCTTTGTTTTCTTATCAAAGGACTCAACTTCTTCCCTATAATAGAACAATGTATCAAGTTCAAAAGATAATCATTTCTCATGATCCTCTAGAGGAATATTATTGTGTATCCCCATGAATTCTCGGATTGCTTCTTCATTCTAAAATAAATCGATAGTTATGGGTTGTTGTTGGTCGATGATAGTAGGTTAATTGGAAGAAATAAGTCCAGCAAGTGTGGAAGATTTAGAATATGTTTGATTATATAGATGAGGGTAAGGTTTTACCTTAGTTCTCCCACAAAGGTCACAAAGGTAGTGGATAGTGCTTTGAAAATATATCTTAGCACCTCATTTCTTATGACAAGTTCGATGTGAATGCAAACATTGGTCTTTATAAGATTGATAAAAAAACATGGTTTAAAGGGCTTAAGGGTCGAAGATGTTGGCATAGCAGCTGATTAACATTATGAGATCCCTCTCCACCATCAATTCAAGATTTCAGTGTGACGGCAAGTTGTGTAGCTCTGATACTAGCCAGTTAAGCGCGCCAGCCATAGAACGATTTTCCGTCACACCAAAAGCTCTAACTTATGGTGGAGAGGGATCTCATCATGTTAATCAGTTGTTATGCCAATACCCTCCTGCACGATGGATCCAGGTATACACCCAATCAGGCCCAATGGCATATTAAGAGGAAGTGACATCGGGAATTTTCCGGAGGTCACCCATCCCAGAACTACTCTGGGTGGCGCGCTTAACTGCCTAGCTCTGATACTAAACGACTTGCCGTCACACCAAAAGATCGAACTGATGGTGGAGAGGGATCTCATTCATCATGTTAATCAGCTAGTAGTTCTGGGTTGGGTGACCTCCCAAGAAATTCCCAGTGTCACTTCCTCTTAATATGTTGTTGGGCCTGATTGGGTGTATACCCAGCTCCATCATGCGGGAGGGTGTTGGTGCAGCAGCTAATTAACACGATGAGATCCCTCTCCACCATCAGTTTGAGATTTTGGATGTGACGGCAAGTCATTTGGTATCAGAGCCAGGAAGTTAAGCGCACCACCCCAGAGTAGTTCTGGGATGGGTGACCTCCCAGGAAATTCCCAGTGTCACTTCCTCTTAATATGTCGTTGGGCTTGATTGGGTGTATACCCGGATCCATCGTGCGGGAGGGTATTGGCGTAGCAGCTGATTAACACGATGAGATCCCTCTCCACCATAAGTTTGAGCTTTTGGTGTGACG
>JAHRHJ020000241.1:0-72500 GCA_019776745.2 Taxus chinensis | reverse complement strand
ATTACTCTCAACCTATGTTGGTAGTTCCTTCTTTTGTGTTGTGGGGATGCAAATTGTATTAAGTTGTAAACTAACGTAAGGTAAATTGGAAAGCTAACAAAGTCTTGTTGAATGGGGTAAATGGTCAAGAAAAAATTCAATATAAACTTATCAAGTTATAAACTTTGAAATGTAATCATTAACAATTTCCCTTTTTTCTTACGCTTAATTGCACCTTCTAGCTTAAGCAAATAAGAAACCAAGTTTGTGTGGTTGTTATAGCTGGTATGCTGGGTATCATTGTCGTAAACCCATCATTAGAGATGCCATAGTTATTCCTTACCCTGGCATATATTGTCTCCCCCTTAGACTTGGATGTTGAGTGTGCACTAAGGTTAATGTCGTCTTCTAGGGTAGTGTCCTCAAGAAACCAACCTCTTTCTTATTATAAAACCCTCTTGGGCTGACTACCTATTGTTTTGCTTAGACTATTAACTAATCCTGAATGTCACCTTAAGAATCGGAAACACTTCTAACCCGTTACTTTTTTTTGGTTACCAATTAGATTCAGGGATCAATACTTATGTTACTGGTGAACCTTATCAAATGAATTAAATAGTTCATTGACATATTAGTGATTATCTTAGGCTATTTATTTCAATAAGATAAAAGAAAAGAAATGTAGCTCTATAAGAAGGATTTTATGAATAAAATCATGAACCTTCTAGAACATAATTTTAGAATTGAGAGACACTTTAGTAAATAAGTAACCTAAAAAGTCTTTACATCGTAGGATGACCCTAACTTTAAGTTTGTCTTGTGTTTGGACTGTTATGTGGTGCCCCGTCTAAAAGGAAAGTGAACTGTTCAGGACAGGGTCATATATTACTTGGTGCCTCGGTGGTCAATGTTGTGTCAAGCTTATTGATAGTTAGTGGTAGCCCATTGTGATCACATTGAGTGTCATTTAATCTTCAAGCAAGTCAAAAAAAAATATCCGTTAATTTTCGTGTTGCCTTTGTGTGTGTGTCTGTGTTTTAGTTTCGTTACACACATGATCCGTGATGAGTCATGAGTGTAGAAAGGATCCTGAAAATTTTGTAGAAGAACAATTTTTTTGGGTGATCTCATACCAAGAATGATTTTTTCAAGAAATCTCACTCCAAGTATTATTTTTTTGGGCGATCTCACACCACGGTAGAAGAAATGTAGGGAGAAAGGTCTAGTGTTATTCTCCATCCTTTGGCTACTTCCTGACGATGTATACACTACTAAAGATGGTGTGTTCAAATCTGATCCATTTCAATCTAGTTTGATCCAACACGAAAAATAGAACAAAAGGTTAAAACATGCATGTTGATAACTAGAGGAATGTTCATGTACTGATAAAACCACTGTGTAAACTACCAAAAAGTATCTTGATACGAGAAAAAATGTGAAACTCCCCTAGTCATAGGCGCCCAAGATGACTCACGGGTGCCTAGGTACTCATGTCTGTATCTCGGTTCTGATGTATGTGCTATGTGAAGACCCAAGTAAGTTTCAAGGCCGTTTCTGTGACTGAAGACTGTGTTGTACTAGTACTGAACTGTGTTGTACTTTGACTATAAGATGATGAATGGGGTGACTGATTCACCCAAGAATTCCCCCCTCTATTGGGGTGCATGTGATGTTGCTAGGAGAATATGGCCTAAAGGAGGACCGACTGCTGAGTTGTAATTGATACCTTGTAGGGGGAGCGAATGTGCTTAGTAGAAACCAAGGCACACACAAGCAAAGTGGTTGAAAACAAGTGTTAGTGCAAACAAGATAAACACACATAGAAGATAACACGCAAGAAGACAAAATAGACCGCAAAAATTGGGTTTCAAAGTGGGACATTGCTCACAATGACACGAGAAAATTGCCGAAGCGTCTAAAATCACATAAGCAGTGAACAAACAAGACATAGGGTAGATCCCACAAAAAATCGTATGTAATGGCAAACAATTAGCAAACAAAGTAGTAGACAACCTGTTGTATATATTTACCCCCCTGGGTAAATATGGATTAACGAAGGCAAATCGGGTCTCGGCATCGGAGGAAACAAGTCGGAAAACATAGAAAAGAAAGATGTCAGAGGGGTTCTAAAACCCGCATCAGGCAAGTCAGGTGGAGGCGGAACAGCATGGTGGAAGAACATGTTGGAGGGGCAGATAAACCCGGCATGTCGCAAGGGTTGTAAAACCCGACTCAAAGGCAAATCGGGTTTCGGGTTTCGGGAAACACGAAACATGAAGCATGCGGATTGCAAAGGATGTCCCGATGCTCGAATGGAAAACAATGTTGCGCCACCTCCCAAACCCGATGCATATAAGTCAACCTCCGAACCCGAAAACAAAGGAAATAATAGCGGCGGATGCGAAAGCAAACCATGGTGGCTAATATGTAACAGACCCTGACGCAGGAAATAAATGCCATGCACATGAAGCACTCTCAGTTAGCATGCAACTGGATATCTTTAATTGGGTGAAGGATAAAAAGTATGTCAAAGTTAGGTGCATTTAT
This sequence comes from Taxus chinensis, assembly GCA_019776745.2. Lineage (NCBI taxonomy): Eukaryota > Viridiplantae > Streptophyta > Pinopsida > Cupressales > Taxaceae > Taxus > Taxus chinensis. The sequence continues at coordinate 69,974 of JAHRHJ020000241.1, read as the reverse complement.
GATCTCGATATAGTGGAGAGGCTGTACTAATATTTGTGGAATAGGAAATAGTATTGAAATCGAAACAATAGCACATGTGATGAGTATGAAAGCAGATGCCCCTCCTTAGCTTAGGTTTATTTTTATGCCATTATGGTACTAGTAAGAGGTACAGTGCCAAGAGCATCTATGCTTCATGTAACTTTCAATCTATCCCAGGGGTAAATTCTATATTCACAACTAGAAGGCAAGTGAACTAATATAAATAGTGCAATAGCACATGTGATATATAGAAAAATGGTACTATGAGGTACATACATCTATGCTTCAAATATTTTTATATAGCATGTGCAACAAAGTGTACATGTAAGCATAAGTAAGCAAGAGTAAATGTGACCAATAAATACACTATGATGTGGAGGAGATGAAATGGAATGTAGTGTGAGTGTGATAGGAGCAACGTGGCCCCTAAGTGAGTGTGAATGAGTATGTATGAGATGAGTTTCATTTATAAATGACCCCTCAACAATCAATAATGAACCATAGAATAAGAGTGTGTCATCAGGTGATGAGGTGGGAAAAGTCACCTACCAAAGATGTAGAGGCCTGTGAGGAGTGGTGGAAGTATGTGAGGTAGTAGGAACATGAGTGTATGAGCCAAACCAAATGTCAGATGAAATGATTCTTTATTAAACTACAATGTGACATCCTAGCCTAATTTGATGTTATGCACAATAGTTAATAACAAATAAATAAATAAAGGAAATAACTTAAGAAACTAAGTAAATAGAAAGGTGAAACCCTAATGTGCAAGAGAGGGTTAAGAATAGCTTATTCGATGAAGGTGAGGGACCATGTCACAGTGTGAACCAGGAAAATGACCACACAAAAACCTAAGAAAGAATAGATCTAAGATCTCTTACTGGATTGGGGCACCTAGAAAGGGATAGAAGCACTTTTGGGTGCCTTTATATGAGATATGGGTTCCCAGGTCTGCAAAAATGTCCTACAACCCTCCTCTAAGGTGTCACTAAGTGACTCTATTCCTTCGCTTCCTTCTGCATGAATGTCTTTGACTTGTGTTAGATGTCGCTACAAATCATAGATAAAGAAATCTCCTGCAACAACCCTATAAAATCATCAAAACCCTAAAAATAAAGATGCATATGAAGGTTCGGACTATCCTCAGTGGCCATAATGGTGGACTTACTAACTAAGCATTGCACTACATCTCAAACCCAATGTAGTTCTAGGTGTGTGTGTGTAAAACGTGCCCTAGATCACTCTTGTGTTAGTCACACTTTGTGAAGTAGCAAGCAAATGACTAGATGTATAATGTAGTAAATATGTGCATGGAAACAATAGACTTCCCTCCTATGAAGTGTGATACAGATGAACCAGCCTTATGTGTCTTCTGGTGGAGCTAGATGGATAAAAATTTAGCTTTAGGTTTCTTTGATGGATGTGACTCTAGATGGTGATAATAGATGTTTAGTGCTTGGTCCCTCATTATGGTCACATAACTTTATATGTATATCGTTTTCTTGTCCTAGTTTTGTAATTAACCCTGAAAAGTCTAACCACCAAAAATATAAAAATCTCAAATGGCTAGAAAGTGCCCAAAAGGTGAGAGGAAAGTATAAAGAGGATTAGGCCACCCAGAGGGGACCAGGGTGCCTAGGGCACCCTATTCCTAGTCGGGTGCCCTATTCAGAAACATGATGAACGAAAAATGATGAAAAAGACTTAGAAAGTGTAGGTGTAAGATCAGAAATACGACAAAAAGTAATGTAAAAATGGCCAAACACATGGGTTAATTGTTACTCTTTTCACTTAAGAACCATATGAATAGTAGTATGAGACTGAGACTAAATAATGACTCCAAGTACATGATTTAGTGACTGCAATTTCCCCCACTTTATGTTGGTGAGAGGAAATCTCGGTAACATAAAGTAAATAGAGATGTGTACCTGATAATCCATGTAAAGTGATGTAGAAACACGCCAAAGGACTAGACAAAGTGTGGAGTGACAAAAAATATGGAGCGTGGAGACTAAAGATGCAAAAGTGATGAGAGTGAACCTAGGGCGGAAGTGTGTGTGTAAATGCCAATGTATGTAGTGTACTTACATGGTTAGTATCATATGTGATGTACTGAACATGTGTGTGTTTTTATTGTTGACTGCTTGCTTCCCATACAGATGGACCTGCAAAAGAGAATATGATCAAGTAGTAAAATACACATGTATATGTGTAAAAATGCATGTATATAGTAAAAATATTATAACTGAAATTATGAGAAATGAAAAAGTAACATGTGCACCTGATCCGTGATGAGACAAAAGGGTGTAGAAAGGATATCATGTAAGTGTTGGTGAAGTGCTAGTTTTTTGGGCAATCTCACGCCACTGTGGCTGAAGAAGTGTAACGAGAAATATGTGTTATTCTCCAACATGTAACTACTTCCATGAGATTGGTGAATAGATCTTTATACTATCTAGATTTTTAGGTGATCTGATGCCACTGGCTAAAGTAGTGTAGGGAGGAAAGTCTGTTGTATCCTCCAACCTATAACTACTCCCCATAATGCTAAGGACAATCTGCCATGTAAAATTTGTTGTGTATGGGGTTCGTAGACTGGTCTGAACCCACTTGCTATAAATTAAACTATAGAATGAACTGTAAATTGGACTATATAATGAACTATGGACTGAACCGTACTGGTACTTGTGTAAACCCCAAATGATGCCCCCCATCTTTGGGGGTACATGTGACATCGTGGATAGGAGAATGTGGTCCCAAAAGAGGACTGACCATGTAACTAAAACTTTGACCTGCAGAGGGAATGAAATGTGCTTGTTAAAAACCAAGGCACACACAAACAAGTGGCTAGAAAACAATTATTAGTACGAACAAGTCTTCATGTAGAAGATAAGTATAAGATAAACAAACAATGTATAAGCTAGAACATGAATAGAGAATATAAACACCATAGAAGATAATCATAGACTGTGGAAAGAGGGTTGAAAACATGGGAAATCACTCATGATGTCGTAAGAAACTCAAGACCATAGTGGCCGCATACAAACAAATAAGTGTGCACACAAGACAAAGGGAAAATCCTGCAAAAAATAACAATCAATAATAAACAAACAAACAAGTATGGAATAAATTATCCCTAGATAATAAATGCTTCACATGAAGCACCCATTAGCATGTTATAAAAATAGAAAGTATGTCAAATCATGTATAACCTGATAATGAAAAGTGCTAAGTACAAAATGAAACAATAACACCTGTAATGGATGAAAGTGGATGCCCCTAGTAACCGTTGTGGGACTGGCAGTAGTCAAGCATCCATGTTGCATGTAAGAGACCTGTATCTACCATCACAAATAGAAAAGGATGTTAACACACATGTGTGTATGGTAAAGATAATGACATACAATATATTTATCTAATATGTGTAGTAGAGTGAACATGTAAGAGCAAGTGCAAATAAGAGTAAATGCAACCATAAAATGTAGTATGTTGTGGATGGATGGAATGGAATGCAGTGTGGATGGTAGGAGCCGCATGCCCCTGAGTGAATGGAGTTTTATGCAGTGAGGTTGATTTAGTATGCCCCTCAAGAATGAACCAAAAATGAAAGTGCGTCATCGGGAAATAGTTGAAATGTGTGTTGTGTGTAGCGTGTTGTGATGAGTTTATGGTGATGATATGTGACATAGTGATGAAATGTGTGTGACTCTATAGCCTAATCGTATATCATGACAAGATGAATAGAAAGGGGGATGGTGATTTATCCTAAAGCGTATACCACTAAACGGTGTAAGAGAAAGTGATGATATAGCCTATCACAAGATGATGCTAGAAGAAGTGACCCTATAGCCTAAGACATGTATCACTAATTATAGAACTTTCACATTAGAAAAATAAGAGTGCATGATAAACGTGTGATTGTGACGTGGTCCATTTGTGATGTATACCATTAACAGTCCAGTATGGACCGTGAGAATAGAGTGTGTCATCGGGTAGTGAGTGCAACATGTATAAGTGGATGTAAAAAATGCGTAGTATGTATGGTATAATAGGATGTAAAGGAAATATGTGCCAATTATCTTAGATGTATACCATAGTGGATGTAAGATGCAAGATGTAACATATAATGTGAAGGATGTTGTGTAAAAACGTGCAACATGTGATAGCTAATGTGTAGTGGGTGTAGAAGATGTACAATGTATGAAGATGTGCAATATATATATATATATATATATATATATATATATATATAGCTTGGAATATGGTCTATAATTTATAGATGATGTGTGATTATATGTGGTGCCTAATGTGTAGTAACTATTGTGCATTGTGTGGGGTCCATGTGTAGAAAATTCCCTCAACAGTCAAGTGTGAACCAAAGCACAAGAGTGTGTCATAGGGTACTAATGATGCATAGAGTGTAGATAACAATGTCTATACTAGGAGGTTGATAAATGTGAGTGTATAACATGTGTTGATGCTAATATGGTAAGTGGGGTAATGTGTAAATGTGATGCCCCCCAAGTGCATTGATGAGTTTAATCATGTGACACTACTTAATAGATCATCGTTTTCGGGATCGAACCCTACGGGTGTAACATTAGAGACATGATAAGCAATAGAATGAGATGGATCGTACAAAGATCCATTGCAACGTAATGTGTAAATTTTCATTGCATATTCTTCATCAATGAAGGGCACGGGTGGAAATTCATGTGCATACCAGTGAGAAAGGTTCTGAGAATAAGTAGGAGATGAGTTGTTACCAATGGAAATGTTTCCAGATGTCATAGGAAATGTGAGAGAAGTGTGATCGCAATCTAAGGTACCACTAATATAGTTAAGAAAATATTTCCCTAGCATCAATGGATAAGGGCGAGGAGTGTGGGAAACAAAGATCATCAAGTGAAATATATGAAGGCCATAGGCGGCCGTAATGTGACAATAACCATGATATAAATGAGGTGATTGAATCGGTTGTAAGATATCATTAAGCATCAAACCAAGTTTTCTTAATCCCTCAAGTGTACAAACAGTATCGAAATAAGAATGATCAAGTGGGATGTTATGCAAAAAGGAATTATTGATAAATAAGGTACAATTGAAAGGATGTGGTGGAGATGTAGCCTGTGCAGTGGAAGTTGGAACAATGTCTAAATTGTTAATGAATCCCTAATAAAGTATCATAGAATTGGTTTAAATAAGGGTCTTGAATCTATACTCACTCGGGCCATCAGCCACAAAGGTGTCTTTGAAGTAAAAGTCATCTACACTGAAAGGGGTAAAATTCAGCTAGCCTAATGCTTCATCAATAAGTTCTATAGTGTCAACTTCATCGTCACATCTCTCAAAATCATATATGGTAGGATTATCATGTTGCATGGCTTTGTCAAGTATATTTCTAGGAGTTATACTAGGTGGAGAAATGGGATATGACACCTCAACAGGTTGAGTAGTATCGGGGATGAAGGAAGATGTTGTAGGCAAAATTATGGAAGTATTATGAGTAGAAATGACTGGAGTATTTCTAGCGAAAGACAAGCGGAAAGTACTAGACTGACCAATGACATATGTATCAATACTACTATATATGGGATATGTTGTATAGGAGGGATAGGCATAACCATAATGGGGTCTATGTGACAAAATTTGAAAGGTTCAGGATTTGCTGAAATAGTCTGTTCATATCCATCATGTAAAAATTTGACACATTGGTGAATAGTAGATGGGACGAATTGCATTGCGTGGATCCAAAGGATACCTAATAACGAGTTGAATTGGAATGAGGCATCTATAACATAGAACTCAATGAGAACAATTTTAGGGCTAACCTTAATGTGTAATGAGATAGTCCCTAGAAATGTGTGAGTGGTAGAATCGTATCCTTGGATGAGAGTAGAATTCTTAGAAATGAGATTTTCATTAATACCCAATTATTTTAAAAGAGAATAAGCACATAGGTTGACGGATGATCCATTATCAATAAGTACTCATTTCATGCAAGTGGTGCTAATGATGGCGGTAATGAGCAAGGTTGCGAATGGATTGTTTTTAGCAAATGGTGAAAAATCCTCATCAGTGAAGGATATAGCATGTGGCAAATTTCAAATATATTTATGATGTAAAGGCTATTAAAGAGTTATCACATTTTATATGAATGGAATGAAGGGATGCTTTGAGTGTTTGACGATAGTCAGGTGCATTACACAATAAGTCATAAAGAGAAATATTAGCAGGCATATTCTTAAGTTGTTTGATGATGTCATAGCCCTTAGAAGCAGTAGAAGGAGCCTCCAAAGCGATGGGTGGAGGAATGGGGGTGGGTGGGGACATAGGGAACAAGTATGAAAAGTAGTTACAACATTGATGGAAGGATCAAAGTTAGGCTTCAAAAATCAAGGGGGATGTTGAGTTCACACTTGAATAAAGTTAGCAGCAATAATGACTATACTAGAAATCTTAGTGCTATCCAAATAACTCTCCTAGTTATTTTTGGCTAATTTATATCTTCATTCTGACTATGATGCTTCACATTTCAGGTTGCACGCCCGTAAGCTTTCTCACTTGGAATTTTTCATAGGCTGCAATTCTTCCACGCGCCCCATGTGCTTTACTTCCTTTGTGCCTCCTCGTTCCCTTTCCTTTGTAGTCTATTATCCCTTTTCATTTTTTCTTCGTGCTTTCCTTTTGCGCGCCCGCTTTCTTCTTATCATGGTGCGCACTACTTGTGCGCCCCTCTACAGAATTACCTTCCAAAATGGCTAAGTCCTTAGCATTCCTCTTACATGCTTGCATGATCTATTTTTCCACACACCCTCTTTCCTTCCTTGCACCCATGTGTGCTTTATTCCTGTGCACTCACCTTCTTTCTTATCCCCTCGTGCCCTCCTCATGCGCCCTCTTTCCTTTCCTGTCGCCGCGTGCCCTCCTTATATTGAACACCTATGCACCCCATTTCCATGCATTCTGTAGGTATGCCTCCCTCCTGTATGTACACCTATGCGCACGCCTTCTCTCTTTTTCCCTTCTGTGCCTTGCGCCTAACTCCCGAACTTCCAAACGCCATAACTTCTGATCCAAAGCTCTAATTTTCACAAAATTGGACTTTTCAGAATGGAAACAACGTCCTCTACACAAAAAAAATGGATTTATTAATTCTAATGAGGATAGATATATGAAAATAAAAGAAACATATCCAGCTCCAGTCAACTAAATATCTAGTCCCGTCAAATGACAGAAATCCCTGGCAAACCCAAAACAGTTGCCTCCACTCAGAATGCCATATCTTTTGCATTTCTCAATGAAATCACACAAAATTGATATTGTTGGAATCATGGCTCCAAGACCAATGCATAGAAATCAAGAAATTAAGGATTAGATGACGAATTGATGTTGATTTCACACAAAAAATGTCCCATTCAAAATAGTGTTTTATTTGGTAGTTGGTGTGCATTAAATGAAGCATGGGAAGACATTTCTCACTACTGCAAGTCATGGAACAACATTGTGAGCCTTTTGCAAGAAACAAAATATCATTTCACTTCATTTGCTACCTCTTGCAAGTGGTGAGAGGATAGATTTCGGGATTTTCAGTTTTCCCCTCTCTCTCTCCTCTTAGAATTCAATAAATTACAGTGTTGGGCTCATTGTAAAGGGATATAGTTTTGAGTAACAAAACTTTGTCAAAATTGTTTTGTGAAGCCAATGTGTTGTTGGCCCTTGTATTGGACTCCTTGCATGGTGATCAAGGCCCTTATTCTGTAATAGATTGAATTGTGCATATCAATGAAAGCAGTAGATACAAGTTTGTGGATATCTCTTCCCCTACTGTGTTTGTTGCATTCTTCTTGCCCTTTCAATCTCATGCAAATATATTGTGTCTATTTATGCTCTTGCAGGGATTCATTATCATTGTGTGTGTGATATGTTGTTGTGAATGCATTTGCTAGACTGTGGAGAACTGTTATCACCCCTTTTAGTATGTACTTTTCTTTTGTTTTCCACACATTAGAAGTTATCCCCACACCCTCCTTTTCTGGTGTATCACCACTTTAGTGTAGGCTTTGTTTTCATGCACTCTCTCCCCCCTAGTCCCTTGGAAAGTTAGATTAGGATTAGATAGTTTTGCCTACATTAGAGTGGATTGTGGCAGGTAGTTTAGGAGCAAGAACCATCTTTCTCTGGAGGTCTATCTCAAGTAGCAAGTCCCACAACTTGGAGATAGTACCCATGTTATCTAGTCACACCGTGAGCTCAAGCATACACACTTGTGCAAAAAAAAGGGTGATGTGATTCGGAGATAACACTTAGTAGGTGAAAAAGTAGGGTAGATGATTGAGCCATGATGTGATAGGGTGAATTCATAATCAAAAGAAAATGTTGGATCAATCGAGATAAAAAAAAAATGATTTAAATGAAATGCGATATTTTAGCCTAATCTGATGTTATGAAAAGTAGTAAATAAAATCTAAATAAATAAAGGAAATGAATCAAACAACTAAGTAAATAGAAATGTGAAACCCTAATGTAAAAGAGAGGGTTAAGAAGTCTTTAGTTCATTCGACAAAGGTGTGGGAAATGTCACAATGTGAACTAGGAAAACAACCACACAGAAGCGTGAGAAATCACATATCCGATCTCTCTGATTGAAAGGGGGCACCTATAAAGGGATAGAGGCTCCCATGGGTGCCCTAGTCTACAAAAATGTCTTGCAACCATCCTCTGAAGTTTTGCTAAGTGAATATATGCCTTTTCTTCCTGCCGTGTGAATGTCACTGAACTACGTTGGATGTCGATATAAATCAGAGATAAAGAAAGCTTCTTCAAAACCCCAATCAAAGCACCAAAACCCTAAAAAGAAAGATTCATATGAAGGGGTCATATTTTCCTCAGCAGCCAAAATGGTGGACTTAGTAACTGAGCATTGCACGACATCTCATACCTAATGTATTTCTAGGTGTGTTTGTGTAAATCATGCCCTAGGTCTCTCTTGTGCGAGTTGAACTTTATGAAGTAGAGAGAAAATAAACAGATGTAGAATGTAGTAAATGAAGCATGATAAATCATGTATGGAAACAATAGACTCCCCTCCTATGAAGTGTGATGTAGATGAACCAATCTTGTGTGCCTTGTGGTGGAGCTAGATGGATGCAAATGTAGCTTTAGGTGCCTTTGATGGATGCAACTCTGGATGTTGGTTGTAGATGCTTAGTTCTTGGTCCCAAATTATAGTTAAATAACTTTATATTTATATGGTTCTCTTGTTATAATTTTGTAATTAACACCAAAAAGGTTGACCACCAAAAATATAGAAAGTTCAAATCGCTAGAAAGTGCCCAAAAGGTGAGAGGAAAGTATAAAGAGGATCAGGGCATCCAAAGGGGACTAGGGTGCCCCAATCCCAGATGGGCGCCCTAGTCAGAAATAGGATGAACATAATAAAACATACTGGGAAAGTGCAGGTGTAAGATCAGAAATACGAGAGCAAGCAATGTAAAAATGGCCAAATACTTGGGTTAATTATTATTCTTTTCACTTAAGAAACATATGAATAGTAGTATGAGACTGGGACTAAATAATGACTCCAAGTCCATGATTTAGTGACTACATTTCCAATTATGGGAGATGTAGCAGTAGGAAGCACAGATGTCGATGTCTTAGGAAGCCAATGTGAAGTAATAGCACTATGAGGCATATGAGATATATTGTGATAGATGCACAAGGAGGAGGACGTGGAGGAGACAAGTGAACTAAATTAGAAGCACGATTATGCAGAATTAGAAAAAGAAACTACTCACGAGAGCAAGAGACAAAGGCAATGACACCATTGTCTTATAGTTTTTGTAATTTGTCATGAAGGGCATAACATTCATTGTCACGGTGGCCATTGATGCGATGATAATTACAATAAGGATGATAGTGTTGGTGATGCAAACGATGTGGAGGATGATTTTGATTATAAGGTAAGGGAATTAAGAACTTATCAAGAAAATCACATAAGACATCATGAGGCTTAGCAACATGCGAGAAATGCAATGACTCTTAAGTAAAAGATGGAAAATACTTAGGTGGAGACCGACGTGGCGGCGAAGATGGAGGATGTTTATGTGGTGGAGGGGATTGAACATGCTTGCAAGGTGGAGGAGATGGAGACCTTGAAGGACACTTAACAAATAAAAGAGGTGATGAAGTAGAAGATGACAAAGTAGTAGAAGAAGTAGGATGAAAATCTATAACACATGTAGAAACTAAACCATGTTCTAGATCAATAACCTTATAGCATACAAGTGTAAATGAATCACATGTATCATATTGTAATCATTCTTTTAAATCAGGAATCAAGCCATGATAAAAGATAAATTAGTTTTATAGATCAAAATGTTGAAATAATAGTTGATGCATGTAAAAATTAAGGCATAAAATGTAATCAAGAATAGGCTCTTTCTTTCCTTGATGCAAGATAGGAAAGTGATCATATGTGACTCTAGGACCATTGTTAACGATGAAGCATCTAAGAAAATCATATTCCATTTCACAATATGTGCTAATAGATCCAATATGTAGATCAATGTACCATTGAATATCTTCATCAACTAGACTATAACGGAAGGATTTTAGCAATAATCAATCATTCAAATAAGAATCCATAGCTAAGCGATAATGCTTAAGATGCAAGTATGGATTGTTAGTGCCATTGAAACATGAAAATGTAGGCATGATGAAATCCTTAGGAAATGTTGAATTATGAATTTTCTTTGGAATAGGATTTATATGAAGAGAGTTATTATCGATAGAAACATAATAGGATTTTCTTTCAAGAGTGAGAGATTGAACTTGGGATTTCAACTAGCCAACATCATGCATGAGTGACAAAATATCATGTGAAGGAATCATAGAATATGTAAGAGGAACATTGAGAGGTTAAAGCATGCCATTACGAGTGATCATAGGAATGTGATAAGAGGAAGTAAAAGATGAAAATGTGATGGGCACACTAGATGTAGATGTAGAAAAAAATAGAGGCAGTATACTAGAAGAAACAACATGGATATCATCAAGAGAAGAAGAAGAGGAAAGAGGTGGACAAGAACATGGAATATTAGAGGAAATACTAGCTTTAGAATCATAAGAAACTAGAAGAACCTCATAACCTCAAAAAATGATCTTCACAAGGTCACAAGACATTCACTAAATGTTGTTGTTAGTCGCATGTGTGTCATTGGTTGATCACCAAACCTGTTTGAAACCTGCAAAGAGAAAGAGCACCTGTAAAACCCCAAAACACATCAAATCCTAAAAAGAAAAATATGCAAATGGGGATTCGGATTGACCCCGGAAGTCACCCGACTAAGTAAACTTATGATTTGGGCATTGCACTACATTTCATACTCCATGTAGTTTTGCATGTGTGTGTGAAGAATCGTACCCTAGGTGGCTCTTGTGCCATACGCACTTGAATAGTGAGCAATAACTAGATGTATAAGATGTAAATAAATGCATGCATGGAAAAATGAACTTCCCCTCCTATGTGTGTATGCATAATTAGCAATCCATTTTCCCTTGTGTGAATCTAGATGGATGATTTGATGCTCTTAGAATGCTCTTGGATGCAACCTTAGGTGGTGAGAGTAAATGTTTAGTGTTTGGTCCTTTATTATGGTCACATAGATTTGTATTTATATGATTCCCTTATTTGAATTTCATAATTAACCACTAAAAGTATGACCCATGAGAAAACAACATTCCCAACAACTAGAAAAGACCTAAAAGATGCGAGAAAGATACAAAGAGGTCGGGGGCACCTAAGAGGATGGGGTTCCTGGGCGCTGGTATCGAAACTCAGAAAAGATGAAGTATTGAAATTTATACTGGGTAATAGGGTGTATAAGACCAAGAATAAAACCATAAAGAAAGAAAAGATTCCAAAGACAATGGTCAATTAGTACTTTTTTCTCTTAGGAATCATATGAATAGGGTAAATGATTAGGACCTAGAAATATACCCAAAGTGTGTGATTTAGTGTCTACACACATCTTATTTATTTTAGTCACCTAGACCTCTTTTATCACATTGTAACTTCATCAAAAGCTATGTACTCTTTCTTTGATGCCCAACACTTTGTCAAAACTCTATTTTTTATCATACATCAATTTTTTCACACCATGTAGATGTTGCCTTTGACCCTTTGGTCCCATGGCTTCACACATCATCATCGAGAAATTTCCCATTGGATCCTTTCGATGTATTATTCTTCCTGAAGCATGCATCTTTAGGTGGTCTATATTAGCATCGACCTCAAGAGGTTGTATAATTTCCCCTACCAAGTGTTTCCAAGATTACTACCATCATTACCAACTTCTCCAGCATGGTCATTTTTTTACTACAACCAAAGCATGGACCATCTTACAGAAAACATATCCAAACAATATAACTCTCTTCAATCTAATGACCAACATAGTTTTTCATTGGCTTGAGGGGGGAACAATATCATTATCACAAAATTGGGGCATCCTCACTCTAATTTTTGTCTTGTATCCTGTGCCTACAGATAACTCAACAAAAATGGGCAAATGTATACACCACTTTTTCACCCCTAGGTGACCTAACACGCAATAATAATATTATCATAGTTATCATTATTATCCTTATCCTAAGTACACTTTAAAACTACCATTGTAAATCCTAAACTACCTGTATAAATCTCATTTACCCTACCCTAACCACTTAAAACCAACCTAGCCTAATTTACCCTACTCATCCTAACCACCTAACCTCTTCCTACCTGAATCCTTAACCTCCCACTGTTTACCAAACAACCTAAAACCTTGGATGGCAAGTGGTTTCAACTATTTTCCATCTTTTTCTGTGTTGTTTTGTAACTTCTCTGGAAAAATTGACTATGATTCTTGATCGCTGGTGACTGTTATAGACATCATCGATCCTAGTTAGCCAACCTCTTCCTCCATTTTCTAGTTAGTCAGAATCTGTATGTGAGGATGAACTCCTACACTTGCAAACAACATCATTATGCTTGAGATCACCAACACCCTATTGCCAAATTCTTAAGGAACTTCACGAAATCACCAATCAACCTTTTGGGAGCTCTATCACTTTCAGAACAGTTATCAAGGTTAGTATAGCATTCTTTACCTTTATCAAGATTGTTTTTACATCCATTAGAAGCTCTTATCATTCATCTACATCATTTTGCATAGCCCTCTCACGTCGTATCTCTCATTTAGTCATTTAGCTCAATCCTTAGAATATCTGGCAATTTTAGAACAGTGATCACCGTCGATCCCCAATCGCCATCTATTAGTCCCTCAACCCTTGTTTCCTTCATTAACCTCTTAAATACTCTCGATCTCTAAAAATTTGTTTTCTGAATTTCACAGGTTTCTAGAATCCTTATAGTCTATCTTAGCACTGTCAATTTTGTTTACATCAATCATTATCTGATTTATCAGTCCTTTTGTCAAAACTAACATTTTCTCCCCCATCGTCCATTGATTCCCAATCACCTTTCGATCCCTATCATTTCTAATCATTTTTAGCACTATCATATTTATTCCAATCTGATTCTGGTCTAACAAGTTGTTTGCATTATGGATGTTCTGTAGATGAGTGTTCCATGTCCTTCACACCTAATCACTAGCATATACGATCTCTCTAATCATCCAATAACCATTTGTGTGGGAACAATTTCAACATTGTCACAACAACTTAGCTTGTGTGCCATTGCACTCACACAAAAAGTTAAAAAACATTGAAGATCAACTTGAGATCATTCAAGAGAGAGCGGGAAGCCGCAAAAAGAGTTATGGTACAACTACTTTCTTGGATTTTGAGCTTGTCATTGTCTTTTCCTGGGATGGTTACAACGATTAACATGATATTTTCATCCCTCTCGAGTTCTAAATCATTGTTATCATTTATCTTATCATTATCAAATCACTTAATTATATCAAACGAGTTAACACCCTTCAAGGAAGTCCTTTAGATTCTGGGGATCAACATTCACCGAGGAAATCGTTATCATCTTTATTTAATATCTCTTTGTTTAGTTGTCTTTATATACATGTCTTCTCACTTGGCGATATAAAGAACATCTTTCATTGTTCATGTATTCGGTCATCCCGACATTACGATTATCATCACAGGTATCGGTAAACCCTACTTATTTGAGCTTTTGGTACTTTCCACATTTTATAACATTAACCCAAAATTCACCATAAACAGTAGTTTGAAGAATGAATCGAGCCAAGTGGAGTGTATATCACCAAGAATATTTATATTCAAGTTTCCTTGAATATAGAATTAACAATGCATGCCATTTCATCAAAATAACCATACAATGGACATATGCGGATCATTACACCTATATGAAGATGAGAAGTAGATGATGTATAGAACAAGAAAGTGTGAACATAAAAGGGTTTGCAATATAGTTGTACCACTATGTTATTCTCTTTTAATTGGAACCCCACTCTCTTTCTCAAATAAAGAACCCTTTTCTGATAATTTATCTATTATTGACACTGGAATGATTTGATAAGCACAGTAGTATAAATGTAGCTCACCTAGGTACCACTTATACTAAGCCACACATCTAAAAAGGAAAATTTGTTATTTATATGGATGCAATTTTGCATATGCTCCCAAGATTTTCCCTTATGGCGTCTACTTCTCACCCTATGTAATGTCCCCTTTCCTACGCTAAAAGCCTAAGGGACAATTCGAGTCCAAGCCTTGGTCATACCCAAGGGGATTTGGACGCTGGGAGCTATTGGGTATGAATATCTAGTCCATTTGTTATAATTCTTCATTGACATATGCAAAAAGGTGTTTTAGAAGGACTAGATGTTACGTTTTGTTGTAGGAAGGGGCCACATGGTACTAATGTTCTAATTTTGCATTGCGGGGTCACTTTTGGACCATGGCGACTTAAAAAGGAAAAAGTAACTTAAGTTAGCTTTTACTTTATTGGCCCTTCCAAGGGAAAAATGTGACTAGGGTTTATTGGGGCTCTTTTGCCTTGGAGAAGTTATATAAGGAGTTGAGGGAGAAAGGAAATACATTCTTGCATACCTAATTATCTGCTTTCATGTGCAACCGCTGTTTACAAATCTATAGCTTGTGGAGTGAAATCCCGCAGGAACCCTAGCTTCGGTGGTGAGAGATCCATCCCTAGCTAGTAGGGCATTTTTTGGTAGTGAAAGATCTACCCTAGCTTGTCATTTTGGTGCTGTTTTCAGGGCTGATTTATAAAGATATTTTCAGAGGTTTTTGAAGATAGGGTTTTGAGGGTTTTTGAGATAATTTTTGAAGATAATCAGTGGGTTTTCATATCAGATTTACGGCAGCAATAAAGAAAGCGTTTGGCATCATTTCTTGAGGATTTCAAAGGGGTTTTGACCATCTACAAAAAAAGGATGACTTGTTTTGGAGATTGCAGCCTTTATTTGGAGGGTTTTCAGTTGGCCATTTTCAGATCTGAGGGCTGAAATATCATCTTCTACATTTGTAAATGTTATTTCCAAAGTTTCATAGTTTTTACACTTGTATTTAGGAAGATATGAATTTTAGAAGTTTTCTAGCTGTTTACAGCACGCTGTAATTATTTGGTAGTGTTATATTGTCTAAAAATTTCCAAAAAATAGTTTTCTTATGTTCTTTATAATATTAGCAAGCTCTTTTTATATTTTCAAGTGATTTGAGTGGATATTTTGGGAGTTATTAATTTTCTTCAGTTTGTTGCCCTAACTGGTAAAAATCTACAAAAATTAGTATTTTATTTGGCTGCAAATTTTCAATATTTTCTGTTATTTAAATGGTATCCCACAAGGGATAATTCAATGTTATCAGAACAATTGTTTCTCCAGCCTGTTAGGATTGAAAGATGGGAGACAAAGATAGTGAGGATATAAGTGTAGATCTGATGAAACAATCATTCACCAACATGGTAAAACAACATGGGACTACCAATCTTTATTTGAGTTAGCTCACTGAGAGATTAACATAGGACATGATTGATTCTCATACAAAAAGAGGAGAAAATAACAATATGGGACAACATGGTCAAAGAGGTGCGGGTGGACATTCAGGGCATCAGTCTCCCCATTCTTCTACCAGGTCTTTGTGGTTTCATGAACATTCTTTCTTGAAGGATCCAGAAGTTTCACAGGTATGATAGCTAGTGGATATTGTAGATGAGGAGTCTTGTTGGAAAAAGTAACAGACCTTGTGTGAAGGCTTATGTGACAACATGCCATTCTAGGAATATTGCAAAATGAAGATTGACAGCAGGCATATGAGAGATCATCAGGTATAGGTATCAGAGTTGCAAAGGAGATTAGGACAAATTTCCATTCCACACTTTGACGGTTCTAAGAAGTGTACTACATAGTATTAGGTTCAGAAGTTGAACGACTTGAATCCTATGCGTGAGGAAGATGCAATTAAGTTTGCAATCTTACATCTTGAGGGAGATGCCCACGATTGGTGGCATCATGGATTGATCACACATGGGCACATGCATATCACTACGTATGCAGATTTTACACAGAGATTGATGAGCAGGTTCGACAAAAGGGATCTAGATAGGTACTTCAGGGAATTGACTCACTTGAGGCAGATAGGTTCTCTAGATCAGTACATTGCCAATTTTCAGAGGTTATCAGTTATGATATCTGATGTTTCAGAGATGAGGTTGACTTCACTCTTCATGGCAGGGTTGACTGACGCCTTAGCAGGATTTGTGAAGGCATTTGAGTCTTCTACCTTGCATGAGGCTATTAGGAGATCTCAAGACTTGGAGTTATCCACTTCAAAGTTGAGGGTTCCACCTCGCGTTCAGCAAAGAGAACCTCCATCTAGATCAGATGAACTTTAACAGAGGGAGCCTCCACCGAGGCAGGAGGTGGCTAAGAAGCCATTCATTTGCCGAGAGGACAGAGATGAGTTGAGGTGAAAGAAACTTTTTTTCGATTTCCGCACACCTTGGCTCCCAGGACATGATTGTAGAGGTAGAGGGAAGGCCCAATTCATTGAGGTCTTCGAGGGGAGTGAGGATGACAGAGGTGAGGGGTTGGAGACTCACGAGATGGATGATGGGGATGGAGTTGCGATGGATAGTGTTGATGCAGAGCAGGAGGAGGAGACTTTCCCTCGGGAGATTATAGCCACATTGTCTAGTACTCCGACGTACAAGGCATTTAGGATTAAAGGAGTTATGCAGGGTCATCGAGTTGCGGTACTCATTAATAGTGGGGCTACCCACAACTTTATTGATGCATCATTGGTGGAGAGACAAGGTTTGCAAACGAGGGACTTTAAGGGCTTCAACATTGTTGTAGCCAATGGGGAGTATATGAGATGCACAAGGAAAGTTCCACAATTGAGCATCACCATGGGTAACTACACAGTTACTGATGATTTCCACATTGTTGGTATGGGAGTGACCCACGTAGTGTTGGCAGTGTAGTGGCTTCACTCTCTTGGTGAGTTTCGGACTAACTTCCAAACGATGGAGAAACCATTCTGTTGCGCAAAGATGAGATCATTCATAAGCGGTTTTAATCTAGTAGCCAACATCTTGGTGATGATCTTGTAGGAAGTGTTGCAGAGACTAATTGGCCGAAAGTTAGAAACATATTTGAAACCAAGTGATTTGGGGGCCAGAGAAATGAAAGTAGTATTCCATTCTTTCAGAAGAGAATTGCTAAGCTGGAATTCATTCACTGCTTTAAAAAGGTCTTGCTTGATGATTTCCTAGAAAATTTAGAAAAATGCTGCAGGGAGTCCATTAGGGCCAGGAGCTTTATCCCCTTTCATAGTGAAGACAACTCTGTGTATTTCCTCCATAGAGAAGGGCTTCGTTAATTTGCCATTCATTTCATCAAAAACTAATTTTGGCATGTGTTGCAATGTCTTAGACATAACGTTCTCATTGGGGGGTTCCTCTTCCTACAGGAGATTAAAACAAAAAGAAACCAATTCATTAGTAATATCAAGATTAGAAGATAATAGATTACCTTTTGTGTCTACTTTTGTGCTTGGATGCTGTGATGTGGAAAAATTTAGTATTTCGGTCACCCTGCTCAAGCCACAGAGCTCTTGATCTTTGCCTCCAATAGGACTCTTCTTCTTTCAAGGTGTTATGGTATTCACTTAGAAGAGTGATTTCTTGTTTATGAAGCTGCCCCGTTCTACCTTCTGCCTCAACATGAGCAGATAAGTTTGCAAGTTCCTGAGTCAACTTTTGCTTGCGTAGCTTGATGCTACCGAACACTTTGACCTTCCATAGTTTAAGTTGCTTTTTGATTTCTTTAAGCTTACTGGAGAACTTAAACATTTCAGAGCCCTGTATATTGATATCCCACCAACTCTTGATAAGAGGGTCTAACTGGTTATTTTCAAGCCAGGCCAACTCAAATTTGAAGGGTGGATTTTTGGTATTTAGCTTAGTGTTGGCACATAACAGCAGAGGGCTATGATCTGAAGCCGCTCTAGATAAATTGCTGAGAAGAAAGTCAGGATATAGTGAGATCCAATCCATTGATCCCATTGCCCTGTCAAGTCTGCTTTGGATATGGTTCCTGCTAATTCTGCAGTTAGACCAAGTGAAAGAGGCCCCATGTAAGTCCATATCTAAAAGGTCTTCACATCATAAGAAGTCCGCAAGTGCATCCATGTTGGAGGGACTAGCAGGGCCACCTCCTTGTTTTTCCGAGGGGTAGAGAGTACTGTTGAAATCTCCCATGATTAGAACAGGGAGATTGTGGCAGCTTCTTATGAAATTTGAAATATCTTGCCAAAGTTTTTCACGATGTATCTCCAGATTAGGGGCATAAACATTGATGGCGATCCAATTAGAATCAGAGCCCAATTCTTGGAAGAGCAAGCCCAAGAAATTGGGATGCTTTAAAAGGCAATCGCCCTTTAGAATATTAGGATTCCAGAGAGTGCATAAACCGCCCGAATTACCGTATGAGTGTTGGGTCACAAAGGATGCGGTAGGCCAGATTTTCGAGAGACTGTCATCATTTTTAAGTTTGGTTTCCTGTAGCATAATGATATCAGGAGAATGGTTAAATTTCATATCCTTGAGGACTCTCCGTTTTTGCAGAGAGTTGAGACCTCTGATGTTCCATGAGATTATTTTCATTTTTTGGATTTGGATTTGCTCCCCACTACCATGGGGATGGTACTTTGGGTTCCCTGTGCCACGTTCAGAGCTGATTCTTGTTGAAGCTTAACACTGCTCGGGGTACGTCCACGGGTTTTCTCTTAGTGCCTATATTAGGTTTTTTGCTACTGCTTTTGGTCTGTCAAAGATTATTACTGTCATAAGAGGTTTGAGTGGATGGAGAAAGCAGAGAATCAAAGAGAGTAAGGGTAGGAGGAATGGGGGAAAGGGATCCAACAGAAGGGAGCCCAGAGGAAAGGATCGGAAGAGGGGGAAGGGTGAGAATCCCCCTAGCGGAGAGGGCAGGTGGGGATGGAGGAGGGGAGGCAAAAGGCAATGGGACATCCATGAAGCCACCTCAGAAGAAGACAGAGGAAGGGGAACAAGGGGGAAACAGAAGGGGAAAACAACCGAAGACGAGGGAAGGGGGGAAACATAGGGAACCTCCGTGGGAAGGACAACCGAGGAAGAAGGGAACAGGGAGGCAAGAGGAGCCTCCGTGGGAATATCAAGAAAGATTTTGCTTCCTCAAGAAGAGCAAAGGGGTTAGATGTAGGGATGACAGGAGTCTCTTCAGGGATCACTTTTGGTACATAGTTCCCTTTTTTCTTAAGGGAAGCTTCAGGGTTTTTTGGTTTAGGTTGTGGCTTAGTGGGACAACCAGGGGCTCTATGGCCAATACTTTTGCAGATAGAACACGCTTGTGGAACATATTCATATTCAATGGGTTGTGTCCAAACTCCAAAATCTGAGAGAAGATCAATCGATTTTGGAAGTGGATAGCTAACATCAGCATTGACACAGAAACAAGCATGAATAAATCTAGTTTTGGATTTTATGGCCTAATCAATTGATATAAGAGAGCCCATAGAGCGAGCAATACCTTCTTTAACTGCTGGATCCCAAAACTCCAGAGGAAGGCCTGAGAGGCGTACCCAGATTGGAGCCTGTGTCATGGTTTCAGTTAGTGGATTAAAACCAGGAGTCCATTTTCGAATGTAGAAACCTTGTCTACCAAAAAACCATAGACCACCAAGAAGTGCTCAAGAAAATTATTCTTTATATATGAATGAAAAGAGGATGAATCTATCTGGCATGGTGGCAATATCTAGGGCACCACAAGGGGTCCATTTCATATGCGCCCATTTTTTGATATCTTCGAGAGGAGGTCTTGGGCCCATTAGCTTGTCCACTAGAGACAAGTCCCTAGAAGCAACAATCGTCGCAGTGATGTGACAGGGGATATGAAGAGAAAGAGTTCCTTCAGAAAAGGACAGGCGATAAGTTCTCCGTATGGGGAGTAGAGGTGGACCCTTCCACCACATTTTTCCATGCCTTAGGGGGAGGCTGAGGCAACAGGCCCCCAGAGGCCGCATGGCGGGACTCCCGATCCGGACTAGAGGGGTCGGACATCTGAGCAAGCACCAGAGGTCGCAGAAATTTCAAATTTCAGTAGGCAGGAGTGTTAGCGGAAGCTCAAAAGATTTAGGCTAGGGATGTACCCCCTAGGCGACATGCAAATACCCCATTCTTTTTAACACAAGTGCCCTTGGTTTAAAATTCACGCACCATAAGTATTTGTCACGGAAACAACACTTCCTTTTCAGCCAATGTGCCATTTCTCTTTGTACTTCCAAGGCGAGCATATGTAATATTCTCTTCTAGAAAGCAGCAAGTCGAAGACCCTTAGCCTAATATTGTTTCTCGGCGGATAAGGAAATAAGAAATAAAGGAAACTTATCCTAATAAAATAATTTTAGTGTCTAATAAATTTTTATAAGCACTTAAATTATTTATTAGTGATAAAGTAATAAAATAAAAAGTTACTTTATTTCTATTTCTCCTTAGTAGAAAAAGGTGACCCATATGGGGATAGAAAGCAAAGGGAAAATATTAAATAAAGTGAAGATGTAATGTCCCTTTTTTCAAATAAAAGTTAAAATAGGGGAAGTTCTATTTTCACATATGGATTTAAAAATGAAAATAAGTATTTTATTTGTGCAAATCAAAAATAAGAGAGAAATCGATTTACTTTGGGATAATTAATGATGTTTGGCAGTAAATTAATTTATAAAGGCAAGTTGCATTTTTTGGAGGATACTTTATTATGTTTTTGTGCACATTTATTTATATTTTTGGCATGGGTCGATTCCTTTTGGGCATCAAGTTTAATATTGAATTCTCCTTTGTATTTTATTTTTTAAAATCTTGCTTTGGGAAAATTAAATTTTGCATTGGAGTTTGACTTTCAGGCTATTCAAATTAAAGGCTCTCATCTCTAGACTTTCGCGCCAAAAATGGAGAAGGAACTTTGGAGATTGAGCAAGGAAAAAATACAAAAAAAAATGATTGGCACCCCTTTTCTTATGTTAATGGCTTATTATAACTTATCTTCATGCTTGAAGAGAGATGAATGCCCACTAGTGAGTAAAAAAACAAAAGGTGTTGATCAACCCCACCCATTGTGAAGTGTGTTCGTTCTTGAGCTATAAATTGATGAATTATGTGCATTTATATTCCACATATGTGAGTTTCGCCATTATTGAAAAATGTTCTAAATTCGTGAGTTGTGAAGAGTTTGAGTGTGATTTTATTGTGATACAAGTCAATTATATGCTGCCGGTCTATTCCTTGAAGAAATCGTTTGACTTGTTGGGAAGTTTGTTTGGGCACAATTTGGTGAAGATTTGGGCTGCTCTTTAGCAAGTATTTAATTCTGAACTGTTCTTGCTAATTTTTCTAATGCAAATGCTTTTTATTTGATGATATTTTGGGCTGCTAATGTATTGCTGGAATTTACACTAAGGAAATCGACTGGTTTGGGCAATTTTATATCACTATTTGAAGGGTTTTGTAGAGGTTTTCAAACTGCTGTCATAAAATAATTATTGCAGATCTGAAATCAACTTATTTGAGTGTGGAAAGTCAAGTATTAAATCTGAAATTTTATTTATATGCCGGCATTCTAACCTTTTGGGTGACTTGATTTCAACATTTGTGGGCTGTTTTGAGGGGCACTAAAGTGCTCAGAAAATTCTGATTTAAAGTTGGTTGGAAAATGTTAATTTATCTTTAGATCTGCAATTCAAGTTTCACTAAAAAATTTCAAGTATTGCAAGAGATATCAATTTTTGAAGTTTTCCAGTTGATTTTAGGGTATTTTTGATTTATTTACTACTGTTGCAAATTAATTGGTTAAAGAAATGTTTTCTCCGACTAGCTAGCCCATCTAAACCCTTACTATTGGCTCACTCCAACCCCATTTGATGTTGTATTGAAGCCGACATTATTGGTTAGTTGAGGTGAACCTAGAAGGGTTTCATTTCTAAGTTTGCTTATTTGCAAGTAGTTTAATAAATTTTAATTAATATCCCAAAAGGGGATATTATAAAAGAGAGTTGATTGATCCTTTGTGTGACTAAAGTGCCAAGAGGAAAATTATAAAAGCAAGTCGCCATGCATGGAGAAGACATCATTTTGTCTTATTTTTATTTCCGAAAATTGGTTGAGCGATTTGGTTTCCTTTTATTTGTCTCAAAATGAGGAAAACCCTTTGGAGTGTTTTTCATTATAGGACTAAAACTCTCTATTGCCAGGGTTGAAATTCAACAAAAACTCTTCATCCTTTATGAGAGGGAGTTCTATTCAGGGGTTTCCATTGAGTTTTAAGGATAAATTCTAAATTTTCAGCAGTGTTTGAAGGCCCTAAGGTGCAGATTTATATTTTCTCCAGCTAGGGTTTGAAGAAGAAGAGTGTAGGTGATTTTTGGCATGCATTTCCAGCCAGATCTAGGGTTATGTACACCCTTGTGAGTGGAGTTTGACACATTCTAGGGCACGGATGATCCGGATCTCATCTCCATCTTCATTGCCATATTTTTAGAGGTCATTTCCAACTTTATTGATCTGATTTGGGCTTTAGAAACATTTTTTTCCAATTGCTTGTCTGTAAGTTGATTTTCTGCATACTATAATAAATTTTCCAGCTGCTCTTCTTGATTTGAAAAAATTATATTTTTGGTGGATCTTGCATTTATAATAAATTCTGAATTGTTTGGTTAAAGATTTGGATGATTTTCAACCAGTTTTGAGTGTATCAATCATCTCCAAGGCAAGTCACATATCCTTGTAGAAATTCAGATCTGCATTGTTTTTCATCAAGTATATATCTATTAGTTTTTATAAAGCGGATTTGCAGGAATTCTGTTTGGGGGCATAATTTGTCCATTTGGCAACATTACAAGTAAAGATGACATATGATCATTCCTTGAGATTTTAATTTCCTTTTTCCTTCATGACATCTTGGCTTTTCCAGAATGCATAGTATCTACGTGCTCCACATAAAGTAGCTAGTGTTCCATCTTCATGAGAACCTTTTCCTCTTCCTTGTTTTCTCTTCAACTTCTTCCGGATCAACATTATCTTCTTCTTCTTCATCTGGAAATACTTCAATATAATGGGCTGCCCCTTGCTGCCCAAAATTTGGTGTTTTTTGCTCATTGTTTGAAGTACTTTTTGGCTGTCCAAAAGACCTCTTTGGCTGAGAATTCAAAGGTGTTGGGACCTTTTATTGTCCATAAGGTGCAGTCCTAATACCTTCTTCGGATGCATCAATTTTAACCACAAGAGCATTTGAAAATATCATATGACATCAAGTACATGGCATGAACTCATTACCTTTTTGTCAATTGCTTGTTGTATGCCTCTTCTTGGTTGCTTTCGTGGAAATCTTATGTTCCTTTCTGTGCCTTTTTTATTCTTCAACTCGCAGAAATATCTGATAAGACAACACCATCCTTCACTTGTGTAACTAAGGGTTGCATACTCTTCACCCCATATCTTCATGTCCTCAACATCTACT
The DNA here is from genome assembly GCA_019776745.2 of Taxus chinensis. NCBI lineage: Eukaryota > Viridiplantae > Streptophyta > Pinopsida > Cupressales > Taxaceae > Taxus > Taxus chinensis. The sequence continues at coordinate 45,906 of JAHRHJ020000241.1, read as the reverse complement.
TGTGGACTTCCTCCTGAACTGGATCCTCTAACTTTAGAGATCTACTTGACTATGAAAATCTGATGTGGAGGCTTGGCGGATGTCCTAAAGTGGTCCGATAGAGCTTCCTTCACCATTGTTGGTTGCTCCTTGATTTGTAGATATATTGTTCCCTCGCATAATCTTTATCAAATCTATGATGGAACTGGTCAATGTTTCACACATTTCCTTTGAGATTTCCTCAATACACGATGACATATCTCTTTGACTTTCTCTCATAGATGCTGTAATTCTCTCTGACTCCTTGTGATCATTTCATGCATGTAGCTAAGCTCATCATTAGGAGGAGCTCTTTGATCATGTTCTTCCATTGTCACTTTCTTTGGAGTATTCATTCTCTGATAGACTATAGGAATTTTTCTTGGTTGCATGCAGATATGATTTTTTTTAATATCTCCCACAGCTAGCAAAGATCATCACTTTGATACCATTGTAATGTCCCTAAATGGAAAAATTTATACCCCCAAATTTTGAATAGCGACAAATCTGTACAAAAATAACAATGTCTATAGAATATAATTAAAAAGAATGATGCAAATCTGAATTCTATAGGAAAAGTGCGACTTTCCCTAATGATTGAAAATCCACAAAATATGAAGTAAAGCCACTATTTTTTATCCCATACAGCTCAACAATATTTTATAAGGACAAAAACAAGCTTAGAAAAATACCAGATTTGGATCAACTGAAGGCTGGAATTTATTTATTAAAATCTGCAGATGAACATCTCTCAGACAAGACTGAAAATAATTTCCCTGGACCCAAAAAATATGCAACTTAACTGATTTTGACCTCTAAAAATATGACAAATGTTGGTGATGATAGATTCGGGACAAGCCGTGCCCTAGAATGTATCAAACTCCACCCACAGGGGTGTAAATAACCCTAGATCTGGCTGAATCTGAAGGTAGAAATCTGCCCCAACATTCTGTCTTCAAACCCTACCTGGAAACAATATAAATCTGCACTTTTCTCCGCAAATATCGCTGCAATTCTAAAGTTTGAAAATCAATGTAGAAACCCCTAAATAGGGCTTCCTCTCAAAACAAAGAAGAGTTTTCGTTCTTCTCTCTAAGTTTAAAGAGGGTTTTCATCCTCTAAAGCAAAACTACAAAGGGTTTTCGTGCTTTGAAGTTGAAATGGAAAGCATGCAAGCTTAGACCAAAATTCAAAATTATCATGTGCAAAAAGATGATCCTCTCCTATGCATGGCGACCTGCTTTTATAAGTTGTCTTGGCCTTTTTGCCACCCAAAACAACCAATCAAAATCACTTTTTTACCTCATTTAATATTTTCCACTTGCTTTATTTTTCATCCTCCCTATGGGTCATATTTTTCCTCTAAAGAATAAATAAAACATAAAGTATTTTTTTCTTTTTCTTTTTTTATTTTGTCATTAATAAATTAAATAAGTGCTTATAATAATATTTTATGATGCACTTTATGATTAATTTACTATGACTAAGTTTCCCTTTTATTCATCCCTTAGCCGTCGGGAAACAATGAATGGGCTAAGGGTCTTCGACCCAAGACAGGGGATATTACAAGATATCTGTTCTCAATGTAATTATAGATTTTCATGAAAGTTGTACTTCACAAGTGTGATATAATTTTGTCTGTAGACTCCATGTTCACGTTCATTATAGCCACCATTTGTGCACTTCATGTTGACCACTTGCATCAAATTGATAGGCCGACTTATCTCAAATTTTGCATCCTTGAGATTGTATTTTGTGAACTGAGGTGGGTAAATTGATTGTGATCAAGCCAATGGTTTGGGAGGACTTGAGCATCAGCTTTCCATTCATGGTCATCTCGCTTCAAGTCTTTGATTCTTCAATCTCCATTATCTACAAAGTAACTCAAGTTGGAACACCTCATATTTTTATCATCTTGCTAATAAACAAATTAGTTGAGGGACAAGTTCATCTTTAGAGCATGATTATGTAATTCTAAGAGTTCCCTTCATTACATGGAGGCTCTTCGTACCCCGGTTTCCATCCACCGAGCAATTTTCCAAAGTCCTCTGAATCCATGTCGAGTTTGATGAGGTTGGCTCCTTGCTCTCTACTTATTGACTCTTTAGATTGAAAGTCACACCTTTTTGGCCTTTGTTTTTAGTGGAAATAAATTTTTCTTACAATTGTTCAGAGTTCACTTGTCAACTAGCCACAACCTGCAATGCATTATAACTTACTTTCTATGCAATGAGGTTGACTACACATTTAACCAAGACCAGATTGGATTCTTAAATACCTTTCAACCCGATTAGTACACCTAATACTTTTATGCCATATTATCACGGCATTGTAAACTGATTTTGTTGGAATGTTGGAGGCTAGATAGTTTACTCGAGACTTTTCCTAGTGTTTCTTGCAAGAAGATTTGTTTGAACCATCTGCAATGGTGTTTGTTTATTCCCATGTTCTCCATATGCACTACTAGAAAGGCATTGGGTTAGATTCATTGTCCATGGGATCGACTCCTTGATCACTTAGAAAAAAAACAGGAATCTAACGGGGGATTCGTACTATGGGTTAGATCCTTTTTCTTTTGGTTCTCCCCATTAGCCTTTCCAATGTTACCAATTGACATTAGGTGTGTCAGCCACATGCTCCATGGAAAATAGCCATTGTCAGGTTTGGTGGTGGTTATTGAAATCTTGAGTTCGAGAATGCATTTTGTCATAAATCTGCTACCTTGATAGATATGGTATTTTGTAGGACTTGTCTTGATGTTGCTTTGGATCAACTCAAGTCAGTTGGTCACCGTACTTGTCTTTCACGATATTGTCGTTCTTCAACCACCTTCAAAAATTGACTTTTGTTTGACTTGCTTTGACTAATCTTTCCTAGCCATTTGTGGATTAGGGTGAAATCCTTTCCTCAAATTTAAAGCTTTGCTTTTTCTCTCATGATTCCCATAATCACCTTGAATTGAGTTACATAAATGTTGACATTCGCTTGCTTTGAAGTCATTTGCCACCATTGTTCCTTGGGTCCACAATGATCTATTAAGAAGTTGAAGTGCAATTCTTTGGTAGGAATCTCTTGCGAAATGGTCCAAGTCATTACACTTATGAGATTGTAAATCAAGATTGTCTATTGGGATGTTAGCTACAATAAAGCTCTCAGACTGTCCATCACCGCTATTTATATCGGTAATTTGGCTTTAACAAGCATGGTAAGTGGTGTTGATTGCTCCCCTTCAAAGTGAAGAGTCTATTTTCTAACCAATCTTTTGTTCGGCTAAAATGTATTAGGCAACCTTTAATGAGTAAAGCACATTTTACTTGAAAAATCTCACAAAACATTTTCTATTGAATCAATTTACCTTGGTGTGACCTACCTAGCATTCAATACACAACAAATTATCCATTTCCCAACATTTATATAGGGTCTCTTTCATTTGGCTTTCTTGAAATGGTTTAGAGCACTCCTGATTTAATCAGGAAATGAATCAAGAGCTCAGCCTTCCAAAGGAACTTCAAGATTTTTTCGATCATCTTGGAGTTCACTCATGGAGAGCATTGTTGGCTTATGCACACAGATTCTGAATATTGGGTGCTCATTACATTGAAATGCCTTAGCATCACTTGTTGCACCATGCAACTCCTTTATATTGCATGACCTGAGCAACTAGCCAGGAGACGCAGGGGTACATTCCCCTTCATTTCGAGAACCGCTATGCAACTGGTATTTGTACATCATGCACATCCCGAAAGTTAGGATACATGATGCACAATCAACATTTTCTTGATTCAACATATGAACATTCTGCAATGTAGGGGATATGTTCCGTGCACAAGTAAGAAATAAAGAGAAGGCAGATTCATGCAACCTTGGCTGCAATAGTGATGCCATTTTATGAATGAACCGTTACAAATTTAACATTTATGCAGGCTTCAACCTGGACTTGTAGGCAAAACTCGCTAAACGTACATTGGCCACATGGACAAGCAAAACGAGTAAACCGCTGAGTGCCATGCCAAAATAGGACACTTCTAGAGCTTGTTCGCCGAGCATAGTTGGAATATGTCGCATAAATGCACTAGTAGTCAAACCATAGTTACCAGGTTCGGCCGGATTTGTATGAAATCCGGTTCGAACCGTATTTTTTGAAGCAACCGAATAAATCCGGTTCGGTTCGGCCTTTTTTTTGCACAAAAAAAAAAATTTCCTTTTTTGGCATTTTTTCTTTTTTTGGTGAAAAATTCGCAAGGACAGAAAAAAATTTGCCATTTTTGGAAAGGGTCCGGGAAGATGTAGCAGCAAAAACTTGCATGTGCCATAACTTTCATTCTGTGGCTCCGTTTCAGGTGTCGTCTTCTCTAAAAGTGTATATTTTCTCGAGCTCTACGCATTGATGGCAATATTTTTCTTATTTTCATAAAATCCATTTTTGCACCTTTTTGGACCAAGCAACTTCTTGCAATCTTTTGAAAGAATCATTATGATGATGATGATTATGGTAGATGGATGCTTTTTTGTATGATTTGTCTATATATAATGATATAAGTATACAATAATATAAATTTATAATAATATAAGTATATATATTCCGAACTGGATTTTTCCGTATTTTTTAGGATTTTTTCGAGAACTCCGAATTTTCGGATTTTTTTGCCCTTCCGAATTTAATCGGATTTCCGAACCTGGTAACTATGGTCAAACCACATAACGTTTGGAAGGCGAAGAGTCATAATGGAAGCCGAGTGGCTCAACTTCCATAATTGTTCTTTATGCCTTGACAACTTAGTAATATATGTATACACATATGTAACATTAGATAGTAGATAGATGGTAGTAAAGTAGATGGGCATTTATCTTTCTCAAGAGTATGCCATGTATAGAAGACACAGTAATATAATTTTATGTTCTAGTTCTATTTCTCTCTCTAGTCTCTATTTTATTCATTATTGTTTCAATGCATATGCATACAACCCTTCTAAACCTATGTTTAGACTGTTGTCCCTCGGACCTGTTGAATTCGTTCTCCTTTTCAAGCCGAGCAGCAACACAGATTCAACAGGGAGCTTAGAGGCAGATAGATCATAAATGTGTATCGTTTTGTAGCCGGGGATGAAATCTAACTGACCCTTTGTTACTCGAGTTTGTGGAGAGATGGATAGCACCTTAAAAGGATGTGATCTTATCCTAACTATTTTAGGTTGTGCCTTTCAACCAAGGTAAGAGAACCTATTTTGTAACCTCTGTTATTGAAGGATGATGGTAAATACCTTTCTTTTGCACAAATTTTATAGAGAAGACCTTGGGAAAAATATGATCAACACACCAAATCTGACTCTCACGAGTTGTCACTTCCAGATTATGGGGATATTTTCAACACAAGGCAAAGGTTACTAAAGACATTTGGAATCCTGATCTGTTCTGCATACTTTAGCAAATGGATTTTGTTCTTTTGTGGATATACAGAGCAAGACAGGGGTAGTTCGGGGTAGGATTGGTTAGTTGAAATACATTTTTGGTGGGAGATCAACAAGATAGATTGGACTTTGCCAGATCCTTGAGAAACTTCACAACAAATGGAGAACTCAGTAACAGAAAGCTTCAAAATAGTTAAAACATTCCTTCAACCAGAAGGTGTGCATCAATGGAGGCCCAGACATGCACTTTTTCACACAATCTTTGAGATTCTAGCACGAAGGCTTGAGTTAGAAGACCCAATAAAACATCAAAATCTAAGATCAGTCACGCCTGAGGTACACCCAGAGGCTTACAAACAATCTCTGTCAACAGATGAAAGAAAAGTGATTTTAAATCGTTTATTTCATTCCCAGATGAAAGCTCTTCTGAAAAATGAAATTGCAGATGCCACTAAACTATCACAAGGATTGAGGTCTGTGTGATTCAAAGAGATTTTGATACAAGATTGCAATAGGAACAAGAAAAACTACTTGCAGACATTCTGAAAGTGAAATAAACTCAAAATTTGCCAGAGATTTAACACAAATTAACTCAAAGTTTATCAGATTCATCAGCAGGGGAGAGTTATTTTAAACAATCTCAGAGCTTGTTGATGGCTATACACTTGTAACCAACTCAACATGAATGAAAATCTAACACAGAGGAAGTTAACCTGGTTTCTCAAAGTTTTCTCAGGATGAGCTTTTCTCAAAATTTTCTCGTGAAAATGAACTCCCGACCTTTTGCAAGAGTAATCTCATTGCATTTATAATACACCCTTTACATCCAATTTCCCCCCCCCCCCCAAAGAGGAATATTCGAAGTACCTTTGTTGCACATATCGGATCATGATTTGCAGAAAGTGACATTCAACAGATTCGCAAAAAGGTTGCCAGGTGTTTCCAAAAAGGCGAATCATTGCAAATATTTGCATCATTGTTCTAACTGGAGGTATATTCTTCATCCTTGGTGCCTGCAGCACCTTTTCCCTCAAAAGAGAAGAATATTCGAGGGACCTTTGCTTGCTACCAATTTGTTTCAGACAGAGACATTTAACAAATTCAGATCCGAAATCTGCCAGGTGGACCAACTGTGAACAGATCACGTTTCTTGGGCCCTCGACTATTGACTAGGATGTCATGCCACAACTTCTCCCTTTAATCATTCCAATTCTGTCATGGAGAAATCCCCTTTTTAATCATTTCATCATTTTCATCCCTTTTTGTTCTTGAAACCTTTTACCTTTGTAACTTTAATCATTTCATCTGGCCCTTTGTTTTACTTAACTTTCTCGCACATGAGCCCGAGCAAAAATCCATCTCAAAAGTACTTCAGATTTACAAATTGAGCTCCCAAATTGATTCAATTGAACTTTGCAGACCCAAACGACACAAATTTGCCAAAAATTTGATGAAGAATGATGCAAAGATGCGTCTCCAAACATCCTGGAGCTTCAATGGTGGCAAAATCAAATGAAATGCACAGCTACCGTTGATCTTGCATTTCAACTTTTAATCTGAGCCCTCCACATGGCAAAATGCGATTGGAAACGGGTCTGGGGGCACCTTTTGACATTTTATAATTTTTTGGAAAAAAGTAAAAGGTTAACATTTTTCTTCCGCCCCTCCTTTAGCCCTCAGAAAACGGGCTTGACACGTGTCTCCAATGTGGGTCCCAGACTGGACCTGCACTTCAACTTACAATTTTATCCCTATTTTCCAAAAAGGAAAAAGTTCCATATTTTCCCCGATGGGCCCTCTGTTTCCCCACCTGCTACGTGTCTCAATGGCGCAATTTGAGATGTCCCGAAAAGTAGAGACCCCAAACATGCGCGGTCCCTCCACGTGTCTCAGTCCGACAAAGTCTCCAAGTGTCCTCCTGGCGCTTCTTCAAAATAAAACTCAAGGGCCGGTCCCCAAACATGCGCAGTCCCTCCACGTGTCCCAGGCCCCTTTAGGAAGTTGCGTGAAAAGTCTAAGTACAGGAAGGCCCGACGGAAGCCTCCACGTGGACATGTTTTGTGTTGAAGTGAGCCTTAGAATTTTTAAAAGTCCCCAACAGAGCCGCATCCAACCAGAAAGGGCCACTTTTCAACTGATGCCGAGAAGTAATTTTGACCGGGAAATTACACCCGTCAAACCGTAAAATGCAGGACAACCACCATTTGAGCCGGGGAGACAGAAAACATAACAGAGGCCGCAATCTGAAGAATTTTAATGACAAATGGGGCGAGACAAATTTGAGCACCATCACATGAGAACTTTTACAGCTTACACATTTAGGAGATGGAGTTGACAGAGTGATCATGGATGTGGCCATTAGTTGCGTAAGAGGTGGTTTTTTGAATATGATTCTCGTCAGGAAGGCCTGTGTTGGATGTTCCTTTGCTCTCTTAGCATTGTCAAACACATTCCTATACTTGACCTTTCCTTTGGGTGATCTATACACTATCTTGCTCATCGTTGGATTTTCCCTTGTATGATATTCTCTCCAAGTTGTCGTTCGAGATGCGTTGTTATTTTCAGCTCCGTATCTTCAATAAGTATGTCTTCAGTTCCTTGGATTATTTTCTTGTATGCGGCTAATTCTTCTTTTGTGAAGAATTAGTTATTGAAATCCGTCTTGGAGCATAGAATTCCTTTAAAAGGAGGGTGTTCCATGGATTCTTCACTTGACTCTTTTGCAACACTCTCCAATCCAGCAAGGTTCGCACTTCCTCCGGAAGGGGCAATTGTCTAGTGGTCTCTACACTCTCCTTACTTGTAAGTGGTGTAGGGTCCACTTGTTTTGGCCGAACCCTTGTTTGGTTTCAGCTCTAGGTTTGACTCCTACTTACACTTGGGCTTTGGCTTCCGCTTTGACTTCCCCATATGTGCCGCACTTTTTTTGATGAAGTTTCAGTATTGCTGCCTCTTGTAGGCTTTATCTTCTTTCTTGGTGTTCCACCAATTGAGTAGATTGTTTTATTTTCTTGGTCCACTCCTTGATTGTGTTATCTTCTTCTCCTGCCTTTGTTTGAGGTCAATAGCATTAACTATTTCTCGTATTATGTCGGTCTTCTTCTTGACGACACTTCTCTTCATACTGTTGTTAAATCGTTTGTCCTCGTTCTTCTTCACGGTTAAGTTTGGCACACAAATCTTATAAGTTAAGTAGCGGTCGTCATCAACGGGTCTTGTAGATTGACATTTGATTCTACTTGACGTTCAAAAAGGCCACGGTGCCACAATGTTTGTTATACAAATTACACTACCAAAGGAACATCAATTGCAAAGTAATAAATACAAACCCAAATGTAGTGTATAAGAATATGAGAGTAATAACATCTTTATTTCATAGGTAATGCCCAATACAAGTGTTTCGGTATAGGGAGGACCTATTATGCAAAGCCCTTACCCCAACATACGGCGTTTGATTTATATGACAAGATTTAACGGTCGTCGGTTAAACACAATCGTTGACAACAAAACACAACTTGAGCGAGTCATTACAATAATACCTAAAGTCAATAATATTGTCATTATCAACATAAAAATGTCGGCTTCCAAAACATGTAATTAATAATACATTGATAACTCGAACAATATTGACATGGCGGTCTACAGTGGGTGGTGGCCTAAAAATAAACTTTACCTATACCTTTATAGAGATATATTGCCCACTTGGAGCATGGAGATATCTATGATCTACTCACATTAAATGCTGCAACAACTTCTTCTCACTTTGCCCTTCTCTTTATTGCGCATCCCTCCTTTGTTGTGGAAAAAATGGCCAAAAGAATTCCTTTTTATTTGGTCTTGGTATTTAGTCACAACTCCTTTGGAGAGCTCTCTCTCTTGAGTATCTTTAGCACCTTACTATTTTCCTTCCCTTGCTTTTCATCCATTTCTAGCATGAGGTGGGAAGTCTTTGGATCCCTTTATGTATCGATTCCAAATGGATATGCCAAATATCTATAGTCATTTTATTCAATGTGGCGGATATCGATTTAACTCTCCCCCTTCATCTCTTAGGCATTTTGGACTCATATGGATGTTACCTCAATTCCTAGGGATTGTTTCATCTTCTTGTCGTCCTTGATTTTTATATCAAGTGTCTTCCTTGGTTTAAATTCCATATCTGTAGATTAGTTTGCTAATTTTCAAGCTCCCATAGATTGTTCCAGTGTTGGTCCACAAAAATTTCTGTGGATTTGATTGACACTATTTCAATTGACAGCTCTGGTATTGTAATGAAATTACTTAGATTGATCTGAATATCATCAGCAAATAGAACACAAAAGAACAACAAAATATAGAGAAATGATCACAAGATGCAAGTAGAATAACTCAGCCACTTCGAGGGGGCAACCTCCAAACTATACAATAAGACTCGAGTGCTGAATGTGATGCATGTCTATTACATAATAGCTCCCATATATACCGTACAATGCTATGCAAAACACCAAGGCCGACCTACTAAGCATATGAATGCATAAACAAATGTGACATGACATGATAAGAGATTATGTTAGCCACAAGTCGGCCATACATATCTTGATATATGACCTAGTATTAAGGGCGTAACATGCCCCTCCCCTTCAAAGCAATATTATTCCCAATGTTGGTAATTTCTAGATGTTGCTGTCTGAATGCTTCATCTTCCCATGTTGCATCTTCAATGTCCAAATTCTTCCACTTAATCAAATACTCGGTAATGACCCTTGTCCACAACCGCTTAGTGTGTGTTTGCAATATGCTTTAGGGTCCGAAATGATGCATCCCTCCTCATCAAGCTTAGGTAACATTGACTGGGATGAAACTTTTTGTCCAATCATATTCTTCAAGTAAGGAACATAGAAAATTGAATGTATTTTAGTTGACTGAGGAAGCTCCTGTTTATATGCCACAATACCCATTTTTTGCAATACTTGATAAAGGCCATAGTATTAGGTGAAAGCTTATTATCCTTCTGTTGTTTCAAAGATAGTTGCTTATATGGTTGTAATCACACAAAAACGAAGTCTTCAACTTCAAAGCTTCTCTCACTACGATGTTGATCATCTTGTTGCTTCATGCGGTTTTGTGCCATTTCCAAATTCTCTTTAAGGGTAGAGAGTACCTCCTCTTGGTGTTGAATGTGCTCTTTAACTACTCTCACTTTAGGTTGGAACCTCAAGTTGGAGGTGAGAGATGGTGGATGTTAACCATATAATGCCAAAAATGGAGACATTTTGGATGGTATATGAAAGGAAGTGTTTATACCACCATTTTGCAAGTGGTAGCCACTGAATCTATCTCTCCTACTTATTTGAAGTAAAGTATCAAAGATACCCCTTCGAACATTTGTTCACTGCCTTAGTTTGTCCATCACATTAGGGATGATATGATGAATTAGGATCCAATTGAGTACCCAAACATGAGAATAAATATTTCCAAAAATTGCTAGTAAATATAGGGTCATGATTATTGACTATAATTAACAATGTTGTTCAAAATGGTCAAACAATCGTTAATTTATTAATATAGTTAAAAATATTTCCAATTATACAAACTTCATTCTTTGTATTTGAGTTGCCCCAATCTCTGATTTCTTATTTGAGCTGATAGAGTCCACACAATGCACCAATTGCTTGTGTATCTAATGATATCTTAATAGTAGATTTTTCTTTCAAATGCCTCCTTGTACCAAAACATAATGGTTAACCTGGTACTAGTCAAGAATAGCTTAGTAGAATCCTAGATAGGTACCTTAATTATAGTTTGAGCCTCAATAGACTCGAATCTATATATTAACATTGTAATCGTTTTTTTAGTTTTATGTGGCATTATCAACAATCATACACAGCAACTAATTTAGAAATTTTGATATATTATGATTGGCCAAAATGTTTTCTCCCTTTTATGAATGGATATTTACATCGATAACTATAAGCATTTTTCATGATAGGCAATAGATAGTATCTTATATTAAAAATGCAAATGCAAATTCAGACAATTATAAAATTCCTGCAGGAACTAGTGATAGAATATATACAAAGAGGTGCATATGATCACCTGTTTTTGTTGCTTGCATATGATTAGGTTCTCCTCTCAATTTATCTTGCCTAAGTTAAATTTTTGATTAAGATGGCTTTGCAACAGATTATCACTTTCAACAACATTTGGCGGTTCCCCAGTTGTTGCGGTTTCTCCCTTTTGCCTACTCATAGCAAATGTCAACACTTTGATGGCACAATTCTTGTTTGTGTTTCTAAGTGGAGCTGGTGAGTGGTAAAACATTGGATTTTTTTTTAATTCTTATCCACAGTGATTCCTTAAAACGAATATTCTGTCAATATAGTTGTGTTTTTTTGTCTATAGGGCTATTTGATGTTGGCCTAAAAAAGTTTTGGAGTGTGCACTTTTATAACTAGTTGGCTATTTACTTGCTTTTTTTTAAACCAGTTTTTAATTTCAATTTAGTGTTAATTGCTACGAAATTTGATCATCTTACATCTTCAACATCAATTTTGGGAGGAGGGATAACTGAAAAATTCCCAGATCATAGATCCTATATCCTTTAGGTTTAATGGCAGTGGATATTCTCCCATTTTCATCCGTTCCTTTGTCAGTTAATCGTGCTTGAATGAGTTATGCATCCTTGTGGCAAGGTCCCTTTCATAAGAACTGTACACACACTGATGAGTGGGAAGGAGTAGAAAGTGACTTAAGAGGTTAATGAAGAAACCTAAAGCACTTCTTCAACTAGGATAAATTGTTATCTTCTGTCAATTAAGGCTTACAATTCTTTGAATGGATGGATTTTTTCCTTACATGTATTTTGGTTTGGTCATGCTTCATTGTTATTTTAGCTCGTGTTTCATCCTAACAGCGAGGGATGTCTTGCAGATTTACTTTAACATTTGCTCATAGGAATTTGTTAAAGTTTTTTAGAGTTAGAGGAAAATATTGGTGATGCCTTTTTTTTAATCTTTTTCTCATATAACTTGAAAATATATTATTACCGATTCAAGTTTCAACCATGAATGTTTATTTGAGCTTTAAGATTTCCGAAGGTAATCATTTTGATAAATATATCTAGTACCAGCTGTGTTTCATCCTCTTTTATTTCCAATGTTTCGGGTCTACCTTCTAGACCCCTCTTCAGGGATTTGGATCATCTGATAGGTGTCTAGATTGCTTATACTTTTATATATATATGAATTAGAAGAGTGTTCTTGTAATTCAGAATTCCAAATTGGCCTTTTTATAGTAATAGTTTCTATTATTATTGCCATGGTCCATTTTATTCTTATTAAGGTTTGGATGCTAGGTGTCCATGTGTTGCATAAGTGACAACCATCATCACTATTGATTTGTCTTTTCTGTTCAATTTCAATTTGCTTTCCTTAAATGATATTTTGCATAGTGATCTCCTTGGGCCAATATCTTTGCCTTATTAATGTAAATTTCTTGTTTAGTCGCATGTGAATGTTCTAGTAGTGCTGATTTCACAACCCTGTCACACCTAAGATTTATACAGTTGATCTGTAAGCCAGGTGGATATTCCACGCTAGGCTTCACCAACACGGATTCTTCTTGTTCCAACTCACCAAGTGATGAATAAAAACTCAGCTTTGCATAAAAATTAGAGTTTCAAAGTGCTGGAAATGAAGTTCAAAACACACAACATAGGAAAGAGATGAGAATAGTTGCAAGCACATAAGACCATAATGTTTAACTTGGAGAAACCCAAAATGGGAGAGAAACTCTAGTGGGTGAGGCAATAACACTCCCCTTCACTATGTAATTCAGAATTTGTACATCATACTGCCATATTCATGACCTTCATGAATATAAATCTCTCCAAAGCTTGTACAAGACTTAATTAACACTTTGCAGACATTTCTCTCTTCCTACAACACTTAGAACACATCAATGTTGGCTAGGAACAACTTCCATTCAAATACAAACCTTCCAACCTTCTTTTAGTGGATGGAAGATTCTCATTTTGTAACTCCTCTGCCCATTTTTTGATGATAACTGACATCCCTCAGACTTGGATTGATTCCTTTCGTCTTAGAAAACCGCCCAAGAAGTCCAAAACCAGCTATGGGAAGTTGAAACAAGTCCAACCGTTTCAAATTCAATTTTTTTTTTTTTTTTTTTTTTTTTTTTTTCGAATTTGAAATGGAATCATCGCCTTTTGTAGGAGGCGGTTACGAAACTGCCATTGTCGAATGCACGTTTGATAGTGATGAATAGGAAACCGCTGCTGTTGAACGCACGGTCGACAATACAAATACACAACTGCCATTGTCGAACGCACAGTTGACAGTGATGAACATGCAACCGCCACTGACAAGCACGCGTTCACCATTGACAAGGAAAAAGTCCTCTTTCTTCTAGAGGCCATAACTTTTGCATACAAAGTCAAAATCAGGTGCCATTCTTTTTGAAAGTGTGTATTTTTCAAGAGGAACCCAAATATGTCATCAAAACATAGAGGTCCTATTGTGACTTTTACAATAAATGCCTTTTTTCAAGATTGTACAATAAGAATTACATGAATTGGGAATATCTAGATCCAATTTTTGGATCAACAATGTTCTTTGATTCTAGCTTGGATGGATATTCTAGTTCTCTGAGGTATGGTCTTCCACATGAAAATTAAATCATGTACACGCCATTGTTTTCTTTAGTGTAAAATGGATATTTAGTTGATCAAGTTTAGTATTCAAGATATTGATAGGTAAGAAGGTTGTTTCAATTTGTTTTCTATTTTTCCTGTCATGATCTTGATATAGGGAAGAAAAGCCTTTTAACCTTGATTTGGTTTAATCTCATTTCGGGATTAGAGGTTCTTTTGTAGAATTTTTGGAAGACTATCTATTTGTCTATTTGGATAGCCATTTTTCCTAAGAGCTCTAGAAAGGTAATCCTTGTCTTGTTCAAAATGTTCCTCGTACGATATTCTCAAGGCACTAATAGCAAACATGGAAGACAAAGTGATGTTACTAAGAAAGTTGGGGTTCAAATCTCGCCGAGGCTAGCCCCCACACATTCAAGTGGGGCCAAAAATTCAATTGAGGTAAAAACTGCTTAGAGCTAGGTGCAAACCTAAGGCAATTTTGATGTCATAGATTTCACTCTATCCATGGGAGTGTAAGCTGAATGGGGATCCAATCTCAATTGGCGCCTTGGCGCCTATCCTTGTAAAAAATCAAACATTGAGGCCTTGTCAGTAGTGATACAAGAGTGTTCTTCACCCGGAGGTTATTTGGGGTTTATTTACCTCACTAATGATGAAATTTTTGGTTTTTGGTGGTGTTTTTTTTAGTACTCCTATTTTCTATTGTACTTTTGAGTCCCACTGGCCTACTTTGATCATTTATGGACATTCATATAATTTCTTTGATTTTTTTTTTCTCGAAAAGAAAGAAGCTATATTGATGTCTACTCATGGCTAAAGTAGGTTAATTGGATTTGAGATACATCAACAAACAATATGCTTGTAAAGAAAGACTAAACATAGTCACTCCATCCTAACAAAAGCAAAACATATAACATAAAACAGGAAATAAACCCTAACCAAACCATACAAAACACCATAATTATTGGCACAATTGATACCGATAAATAGATTGTGGGATTGGAAAGGTCTAGCAAAGAAAGAAAGAAAATGTTTACATCAATTTTGACGAATGACCAAAAGTAAGCCATTGGGCTCAAAAGACGACTATCTATGACTAGTATAAGGGAGTGCCTAAAACATCTCATACAACAAATCACCCAAGTAACTAAATAAGACAATGTCAATGAAATGAGGATCCACAAACTCTATGGTATTTACAAGAGTTCTTGGCCATAATGATAAAGAGCACAACCCCTAGATACTTTTAAGTGAAAACCCTTCAGTGTCTTTAGCATTAGCAAGAGGTTTGTATGGCTACCAACCACCATGGGACTATAGATACATAGATGAAGAATATCCTTTCGAGAGAGAAACCAGGGAAAGTCATAAAGCACTCAGATCTTAGTAGAGGAGTCGAAATTCATTCAACATTAGTCATCACTGGAAACAAAATGTGCATTGATTTATGCTATATGATCTCTGAGAATATGCATGCGGATGTATTCTAAAGATTGGTCTGTTTTGAATGGACGACTTTGGCAATATTTAGTGGTAAAAACATATTGGTGCTAAAGACATTCAATATTGAAGATCCTCCTGAAAAGGCAAGGAAGCTGGTGATGTAGACATAACCAAGGGTTATAGGATGAGATCTAATATGAACAAGTTTCACACCCTTCCTACTAGAGGAATCAAAAACATGATGCTCCAGATGAATTTTTATTGAAGTGACAGCTATTTTCATTGTTTCTAAAGTATTTGCAATCTTGTAATATTTCGATGTTGCCAACACATTGATTCAGCCAAAGCTCAAACTTGTTTAGCAAATGCTTCCTTAGTTCATGTCATTACTATTAGAATACGACCATCTTCTCCAATTATTTCTTATGTGCATATTTAAGAGATGAGGCAGATGTGCATTCTTAGGTTTCCGAGCATGCAAATTTTTGATGAAAATGAAAAAGCATCACTGCAATCTCTATGGAAGACTTACTTGTGTACTATTCATCTGAGTGGAAAGCTCAGAAAGAGAGCAAATGTGATGAAGACAAGCTGAATTTAGTAATGTTGGAAGCTGACTTATATTAGTTATTGATGTATTGTCATTGCTTTCATGCCACAAACATTCCATCCTGCTCATTACAAGTAACTTAGAAGACCCTTAGCCCATTCTTTGTTTCCCGATTGCTAAGGAGGTGGAAAATAAGGGAAACATTTATCCTAATAAAGTAATTTTAGTGCATAATGAATTTTTTATAAGCACTTTAATTATTTATTAGTGATAAAATAATAAAAGAAAAAGTCACTTAATTTTTATTTCCCCCTAGTGAGAAAATGCAACCCATATAGGGACATAAAGCAAAGGGGATAAAAAATAAAGCAAAAATATTAAATAAAGTGAAGAGAGCTGATTGGGCCTTTGTGTGGGCAAATATGCCAAGAGAAATTATAAAAGGAGTCGCCACACTTGGAGAAGGCATCACTTTTGCATATTTTTCACATCTGAAATTTGGTTGAGCATTTGCTTTCCATTTTTACATTAAAGGACAAAAACCCTTTGATGTGTTTGCATTAGAGGATGAAAACCCTCTATTGCCAAGGTTGAAGAACGAAAACTCTTCATCCTTTGTGAGAGGAAGCTCTATTCAAGGGTTTTCAAGGATCAATTCTGAATTCCAACAGTGTTTGAAGACCCTAAAGTTGCAGATTTGTGTTATTTCCAGCTAGGGTTTGAAGAGGAAGTGTTGTAGCTCATTTCTAACTTGCATTTCCAGCCATTTCCTAGTGGAGCCAACCCACTTGTGGGAGGAGTTTGAGCACATCCCTAGGGCACGGCTGGCTCAAATCTGATTCCAACTTCATTGTCATATTTTTAGAGGCCATTTCTAGCTTGTTTACATTAATTTGGGCTTGGGAAACTTCTTTTCCAGCCATGTTTGTAAGTTGATTTTTTGCAGACTTTCTAATAAAATTTCAGCTCTTCTTCTTGGTCAAAAAATTTATATTTTTTGGTGTTCATGCATATATGATAAATTCCAATTGTTTTGGCAAAGATTTGAACCAAGTTTAAATTAGTTTTGAAGGCCAACCATCTCTAGAGCAAGTCACATTTTCTTAAATAAATTCAGATTTGCATTATTTTATATCAAGTCTTCTAACCAATTTGTTATTCAATCCATTTGAGTCTGTTCCAAATGGGGTTAGAAATTATCCCGTTGGGGACATTACAGTGGTATCAGAGCTAGTTCCTTGCCATCCTGTGAAGTAGTTCAGCTCTGAATGCAAATAGGGAAATCACCTCTAGTTTATCAAAGAAGAAATCAAACTCCAAAGAAAGGGACAATGGATGAGCATGATCAAAGAGCCCCTCCTACAGATGAGCTGAACTACATGCAAGAAATTAGTCATCACAGAGGAGTCAAAGAGAGAATTGCAAGCAAGCTATAAGGGAATCTCAAAGGGAAATGTGTGATGCATTGACAGGCTCAATCATGGACCTGGTTAAGGTTTTACAAGGACATAATATATCAGCCAACCAAGGAGCAACCAACAATGGTGAAGGAAGCTCATCTGGACCAGCAAAGACATCCATCAAGCCTCACCTCAAATATTCAGGGCCAAGTTTCTTCAAAAAGAGGAACAACCAATTGAGCTAGATCCTCCAAGTGATGTTGAAGACATAGAGGCATGGGGTGAAGAATATGCAGCCCTCAGTTTCAGGGTGAGAGACATGTTGTCTTTCAGGGATTACTGTCAAGTGAAGAATAGCAAAGGCACATGAAAGAATAGAAGAGTTCAACAGGAGCAACCAAGAAGAGACATACAACAAAGGTTGGGTAAGGTAACTCTTCCTTCTTATGATGGTTCAGATAAGTGTTCAGCTAGAGCATGGTTACAAAAGTTAGATACATACTTGTCATTGAATCCCATGTATGAGGAAGAAGCCCTTAAATTTGCAACCTTGCATTTGGAGGGAGTTGCACATGAATGGTGGTACCATGGATTGATCACACAAGGGCATGGTTCTATCACAACCATTGAAGAATTCAGTCAATGTTTAACAGAAAGGTTTGATAGAATAGATCCAGAGATTCATTTCAGAGAGTTGGCTCAACTCAAGCAAGAGGGATCATTGGACAAATATATTTCTGAATTTCAGAGACTTGCAGTGATGGTACCAGATGTAAGTGAAAGAAGACTTGTATTGTTGTTCATTGAAGGACTAGCAGAACCACTTAGAGGCCTAGTCAAAGCTTTCAATCCTCCATCTCTACAAGGAGCTATCAAGAAGTCTTTGGATCTAGAAACTTCAGTCCCAAAAAGCAAAAAATCTGCAGTTTGGACAGCCTAGGACTGTACCTTTTGGACAGCAAAGGACAACACTTTTGGGGCAGTAAAAGGACTCATTTGGACAGCCAATGACAACTCAAAATGGTGAGCAAGGGAACAACTAGTGGACAACAAGGTAAGCCCATTCAAGAGAAATCTGATCCAAAAGAGTGGTTAAAAAACAACAAGCTAATAGAGGTAAACAATGAGTTAAAAAGGAAAAAGTTATGCTTCAACTGCAGGGACCCATGGACACCCAACCATCGTTGCCTTGGCAAAGGGTCAATCCATTACATTGAGGTAGTTTCTGATGAGGAAGATGATGGAGAGAGTGCTGATCCGAAAGAAATTGAAGAACAAGCAAAGGAAGAGGAAGTGGTTCTCACGGGTGCCACACTTGCTACCTTATCCGTACCACCTAGTTTCTATGCATTCCGAGTTAGAGGAGACCTTCATGGGCAAAAGATCACCGTGTTGATAGATAGTGGAGCTACACATAACTTCATTGATGAAAGCTTGGTTACTAGGATGGGATTGAAGATGGAAGATTTCCAAGGCTTCAATGTGATAGTAGCGGATGGATATTCACTTTCATGCACAAAGAAGATCCCACAACTTGAGCTCACTTTAGGAAGTCATGAGGTAAGAGATGATTTTTATGTTATTGGCATTGGTGAGATGGATGTAGTACTTGGAGTACAATGGCTGCAATCTTTGGGTGAATTCGCTCAAAATTATCAAACTATGGAATTGAAATTCAAGGTGCAAGACAAAGAAGTTGTTCTACAAGGTATGAGGAATGGTACTCCTCAAGTTGTGACAGCCAAGAGTATGGAAAGATCTTTCAAAAGAGGGCAGATTGCATGGGCTACGCATTGTGTGGTAAGAGATACATCCTCTTTTTTATTACAACAGTTCTATCATGATGATATTCAGCCTATTTTCGACAAGCATGCTAGGGAATTGGTACAACAAAGCCAAGATATCATGAAGACAAAAGGGAAATGAAGATCTTGATGACACTCCAAGGTATGAAAGGAATGGTAACATGTCATATTTATTGTTGCATATTAAACCATTTCAGATTTGTTTTCCTCATGAGAAGCATGATAAAATAAAGGATAAAGTTTGCAATATGGAGCATGTGGACCCCTTGATCCAAATTCATGATTATGAGCATCATGAGAACTACATACTTTGGCAAGAGCTCTCTCATTTGACAGGCACAGATCTAGACTCTTGGAGCACTACAACATGTTTTACCTCTTGCACATGGCACTTGGGCATATGAGTTGCAATTGCTTGAGGGCAAGCAATTTGGGGAAGGGAGGATTGTAATATCCGCTTCTCGAAAGTAGCAGGTCGAAGACCCTTAGCCCATTCTTTGTTTCCTGATGGCTAAGGAGGTGGAAAATAAGGGAAACTTTATCCTAATAAAGTAATTTTAGTGCATAATAATTTTATTATAAGCACTTTAATTATTTATTAGTGGTAAAATAATAAAAGAAAAAGTCACTTTATTTTTATTTCCCCTAGTGAGAAAATGCAACCCATATAGGGACATAAAGAAAGCAAGGATGAAAATATTAAATAAAGTGAAAGTGGAGAGTTGATTGGGCCTTTGTGTGGGCTAATATGCCAAGACGAAAATTATAAAAGGAGTCGCCACACTTGAAGAAGGCATCACTTTTACATATTTTTCACATCTAAAATTTGGTTGAGCTATTCTTTTTCCATTTTTACATTTAAGGACGAAAACCCTTTGATGTGTTTGCATTAGAGGACGAAAACCCTCTATTGCCAAGGTTGAAGAACGAAAACTCTTCATCCTTTGTGAGAGGAAGCTCTATTCAAGGGTTTCCATTGAGTTTCAAGAATCAATTCTAAATTCCAGCAGTGTTGAAGACCCTAAGTTGCAGATTTGTGTTATTCCAGCTAGGGTTTGAAGAAGGAAGTGTTGTAGCTGATTTTTGGTTGCATTTCCAGCCATTTCCTAGTGGATTGACCCACTTGTGGGAGGTTTCTGAGCACCCTAGGGCACAGCTAGCTCAGATCTGATTTTATAGCTTCATTATCATATTTTTAGAGGTCATTTCCAGCTGATTTACATATAATTTGGGCTTTGGGAAACTTCATTTTCCAGCCAGATCTGTAATCTGTTTTTCTGCAGACTTAAAATAAAATTCCAGCCCTTCTTGGTCAAAAAATTATATTTTTTTTGGTGTTCATGCATATATGATATAATTTCCGATTTTTTGGCAAATATTTGAATCAATTTAAAGATCAGTTTTGAGGCCAACCATCTCTAGAGCAAGTCACATTTTCTAAAAGAAATTCATATCTGCATTATTTTTCAAAATATATTGTTCTATTTGTTGTTATAAATCAGATAATTAATTTTTTGATTCGATAATGAAAATATAATCAATTTTTTTGATTTGCCAACCTTATTGTCAATTTTTTCCAATTCCAATTTTTCATGCCCTTGGCAATTCATTAACAATGATGATTTTTGTAACATTGAGGCAATGTAATCGATGGTGCCAAAGCTACTTGGATGAACAATAGCACCGTTAGAACCATGAAGAAGGTACTCAAAAGTAAAATTTTATTTTAGGGCTAAGAGGTTGTGGGGGGTGTGATCCAAGTCTTTTAGATGCAACTGTCCTAATTATTCTCCTTGACAGCCATACCAATATGCTCCTTATGTGGCAGGAAACAAGAGGACATCCAAAAGGGGACTATGTACAAAGGTAGTAAACGGAATTACCAACTTTCTCTTAAAGCATTTATGCCATTGGAATACCAACAACATTTCCATTTGTGCTAGTGCATAAGAGTAAGTCTTTTAAAAGAGTAGAGAGCTAATTATAGATACCTACTCTGTTCTGCAGCTGGTCCAGCAGTGTTGCATACTCTATGAAGGTATGTAACGAGTCTAAAAATGTTCTCAAGGAAAAGCGGGCGGAAACCAAACTTTACCTGGACAATAAACTGAGGATTACTTTGCTTATAATGAGTGATATGATGAAGCATAATGAGATGGAATCTCTTTATCCGAGCTTTCTCTATGTGCCTAGACATGGGCCTAAGTCCTCTTGACACCCTTGTAGATCAGAAATTGAGAATTACAACCAAACAAGTAAAGAAATATACAATAATGCAACAGGAAGTGGAATAAACAAGTGGCCCTACATTCATATAACATAACATATATGAAGAGATTCTCCAAAATATAGACAACAATACAATTAGGGAGAATATATGAGAGTCCTAGAGCTGTGCCCAGCACATCATAAATAGGAAGACAATGGCCAAAAACCATCTTTCATATCGAACACAAGTACTGATCCCAACCATCTAAACAGAAGATTAATATTGCTAAGACAAGTACATGTTAGGAACACATGTTAATTATTCATTTTCTTACTTTGGTACAACATAACATGATAAGTCTCGAGTGGGCCATGTATATAAACAATAGCTAGTGTTATAAACCAATGCTTAATGTTCTAATTCAATGTTATTTCTGACCTATTCATGCAGGTCCTATGGAGGAAAACCAATGGTATGAGATGAATTTCTCCGAGACGGAGGCTTTGTTGCTCTTTACTTCAAGTGATTACTTTCTTCCCCCATTTCTGAAAACCATGAAAAAACTAAAATTTCTCATGGTATGTAATCATGGTCCCAAGAGGGCAATGGTGAAAGGTCTAGATGCCTTATCTTCACTCACTCAACTCAAGAGTGTTCGTTTAGAGAGGTTGAGTGCACACCCTATTCAAAACCATTGCAAAGCACTAGAGAATTTAGAGAAACTATCTTTAAGCTTATGCGAGGGGTTTGAACACACATTCACATTCAACAACATCAAGCTGAAGGATTTTAACTTGAATCACTGCAGTAATTTGGAGACATTTCCTCTTGGTTTTTGTTCTATGCCCTCAGCGAAGATATGGTCTATTAGCAATTGCCACCTTGTTCAGCAGTTACCAGATGACATTGGGAATTTGAGCTCTCTAAGAATGTTAAGGTTATCAGCACTACCAAGCTTGAAAGCGCTTCCACCATCAATTGGAAAACTTGGGTGGTTGGAATATCTAGACATTTCTTTGTGTGAGGGTCTAAGAGAACTTCCAAAGGAAATAGGACAATTGAAGAAATTGAGTGAGTTTGATATGAGAGAGTGTTCTAATTTGAGGAGGTTGCCTAGAACTGTTTGTGAACTAAGTTCTTTGAAACATGTTGTGTGTGATGAGAAGCTTGGGAACCAGTGGTTCCAAGCCAAGAGCTTTTCTATCCCGGGGCTCAGAGTTGAAATTGTGGAAGCAAAATTTGGTTTAGATTGGCTTGATGATTAAATTCAATTCTTACCTCTCGAGCTGCTAAGTAAAAGTTTCAACCACCTTGAGTGCAATGCATCTTCTTTACTAGTAATTTTGCTATGGGTACAGAACGAATGTATAAAGATGGGAACTCATACCTATAAATGTGTGGGAGTTTTCTACACAACAATTGCATTTTGTTTATAGTTTATATTATCTACACTTTATATAAATGAAGTTCAAATAAATTCCAAATAAACACGAGTTTTCGCTTTTAGTCTGTTTTATATGCACTAGATTATTAATTTGATGCAATTTATAATTGTCAAAACATTAGTGTTCAATTAAAAAAAAAAGATATTTAAGGTTTGTCCATGATCTACCATCCAAACATAATCTAAAATATATGAAATAATAATATATTTGTGTTATATATATATATATATATAAAGAAACATTTACGTTTAAAAGATCATGTTAGGGGGTGAAAATAGAGTTAGGGTATTTATTAAAAAATTGTATTGAACAATCTTCAATTCATTAAATGTTTATTCCATGCATATTTTATAACTTATTTAAAATAGGTCTCTAAACATGACTCAATATTACACTCATGTTATCTTTGTTTATATTATGAGAATCTTCCACCATCTAAATGTTCCCTCTTAATGTTAATTTGAGACAATGCATTTCTATATGTGACTTTACAATGTTTAGTTTTGTAAGAGTTCTCAACAAGCGGTGACTACTATTTCTTCTACAAACATACATTCTCTTTAATCCTGATCTTGATAGATCTCCCAATTTACACTCAAATCTATAAACACCGGTTTTTAAATTAGTTTCTAAATGGTCCTTTTCATTGTGCTTATGTATAAGGTTTTCTTTTTATTATTTTGATTGTTTGCATTCATTTTATTTCAAGTTTTCCTTCTCATTTTTTCACTTTAGTTGTTTTACTTTTTTATTAACTTATTATGTTCTATTAACGTATAATTTCAACCTCTTTATATACATACAAACTTTTCAATCTATACATTTCGCTTGTTTCTTTCTGGAGTTTCACCTTGCTTAAGTGTTTCAATCATTACTAATATTTCTCTCATTATAATCCCTAATCTATTACAATCTATTTTCCCTCTTCCTTACTTCTATTTAGTTTGTTTGCATCGTTCACCACATTATAACTGTCACCTCTTACTATGTCATATCCAAGGTGGCCTTGTCTAATGCTTTCCTAATTACTTTTCTATACAAGTTTTCCTATCACTTGTAACATGTTCATTGGTCAAAACAATTATACTTAAACCCTTTTAAATATTTCAAAGCTCTTTTTAGTTTTCTCATCTCCCTTGTTAAACTACCATAGGTTAAGTGATATTATGGCAATTCATATTTGGTTTGTATTTTATTTTCCATGCCTTGCTCTTACCCGTCTCATTTGTCAAATCCTTATGCTATAACAACATTGTTGATAACTAATTTGGTATATTAATTTCTTGTTAGGCATTTCTTAATAGGTTACATACTCTTAATTTGTTTTTTTGGGACACATTTGCTTTCTTTATTCCTAACTTGTCTTTTTTATTTCTTCTTAGTTTCTCCGCACTTATTATTTATTAGAAACAAATTATGACTCCCTATAATGTTTATATGTCCTTCCTGATTGTCTCAACATTACTTTACTCCTTTATTGTTTTCTCGAGTTAAAACAATCCTCTAATTGATTCGTTCTATAGGATTTTATATCTTTTATTTCATTTTGTTCCACATTAAACTTTATTTATTTCCACAATGTTTAAAATTACTATATCTTAATTCCATGCTATGTTGAATGTTACCAATTTTATTTAACTCTTACTCCTAATTCATAATTTCAAATTGTTTCCACTTGGCCTCATTATTGTTCAACTAGTTATATTCATTGCTTATTAATGTCTCTAGACACAAAAATGGGTTCAACAACACATGTTTAGTACCAACATTGTCAAAATCTTAAGCTCAATCGTTTCATATTTTTAGTGATGCTTGACAATAGTTTAGGAAACTTCACAAAACACAAGTACAAACATCCTACGGGTGAGACCACATACACAATGTCCTACTCAAATGATTATGATACCCTTCGATATCAAAATATACCAAAATATGTAGAAGTAATAGCATCATTTATTTTCCATAACTAACAACCAAAATAAAACATAATGCTTCACTAACCTAAATGACTTCGTGGTCCTGGTTGCTACAGTGGTGTAGGATTTCATTTCAGGAAATCTCATATATAATGATCCTGTGACTTACAAAAGTAATATAATACACAAAGATAGCCTCCTCTTGCTAGGACATTACATGTTGCACTACTAATTATTGCCTTAGCACGTACATGTTATTGGTTTTGGTTTTCTTGATGTTGTTGTCTCATGGTAGGAAACCTATCACGGAATGCTAGAATGTTAGTAAGATCTCTACATATGGGGAAGGAGGTTTCTTTGGTGCCTTTGTACGGTGCCCTGCCTATTTGTGTGGCTCATGATGGAGATGTCAACATTGTTTTTAGTTCTGCATACCATGGTTGTGTTCTGTATGATTCAAGGGATAACAAGGTATATCTGATCCTTCCTAATGGATTCTCACTAGGTGGCATTACGTGACACTAGAGACCTTTTGGGTTGATGACACAAATGATTGTTCTCTTCTTATTTCATCTCTCACCTCTTGTAGTGTCTCCAATATTTGCATGCTCAATTCTGTTGGATCAGGTCACTTATGACATTTTTTGGTCAGGTGCTATAATGCTGAAAGTATCAAAAATAAAATGGGGAAGGGTTTACTGATACTTGTGATGACATTCGTAATGTTGGGATGATCTAATACATACAATTTTAAAATATCCTCCTCTCGCCAAGTGAAAAGACCCGTATACAAAGACAACTAAATAAAGAGATATTAGATAAAATGATAACGAGTTACTCGGCAGGTGCTAATCCCAAGAATCCAATGGACTTCCTTGAAGGGTGTTGATCAGGGGATCATTTTTGAAAGTTCCCTAAACATCCCTAAATGGTGTCAGTGGAGAAGATCATCTCGAGAGCTTTCCAACGACTGTGAGAACGTGGCAAACGGACATCAGGAGCTCTAGTTATGTCCGGTCAAAGTTCGGTCAACAGGAAAGTCAACTCTAGTCAATATTGGACCAATGGCACTGCGACACGTGGTGAAAAGACAAAAGGGAGTTGTTTGTTGGTTTTCAATCACCGCTTTTTGACGAGCGTAAAAATGGTGCACGGGAACAAGAGGCTCAACTTTTATTACGGAGGGGAGCTAGGCCGCCGTGTGGACTATGGTATTATCGCCAACGTGGTGGGTCCACAAGCCACCACGTGGATTGCCACCACTCGTCAAATTCGATTGGTTTGCCTATCGGGAGACGACAAGTGGAATATATACTATTTACCGAGTTAATTATTTCCATACCACATTACATGGGTCGAAATTATATTTACTTGGTAAGTCCATTTTCCAAATGCCACACATATATCCAAACCGCTATATATTAATGTTTATACATTAGTATCAAAGCCCACATAATTCTCCTAACTGCCAATTTAACCATGCTATTGCCAAACTTCCACGTGGAAGGGAGAAGGTGAAGCGGTGTTGGAGGGGGCAAATCCATGCGTGGAAATCCACGTGGTGATCAAGGTGGGGGTGGTTATGCTCCAAAGTGGTCCTTTGACCACTATGTTTGTGTGGAGGAAGGCTATTTAAAGCCTTAAACATTATCCACCACAAAATGTGGGATTCACCCACTAAACAATGCCGCCCACTATGGGATTTAATCCCTTATCAAATGTTTAGCTGCTGAATTGGGATTTTATCCCATTAAAATATTCAAACCCACCAATATGGGTATTTGATCCCATTAATCATGCACGGCTAAGGTTTAAAAATAGCCTTAGGATTATATTTAATCCCATTAAAATATGCAAATCTGCCCAAATGGGAATTTTTATCCCAAATTACATGGTACAGGTTTAGGCTAATAATAGCCTAAGATAATATGCAAACGCATATTTTAAGGGCCCTAATTTTGTATAAATAGGGAACCCGTTCTTTGTAATGGGGAGACAGGTGTGCAAAGGAGGATAAAGACCAGATCTCAGAGAACGCCATTTTTGAAGGCCTTGCACTCAGAATGAGAACTCGGAGTAAAAAGATGAAATGAAGGAAATTCTGAGACGATTCCAGAAATATAATATTTGATGTTTTTTGTTGAGTTTATCCTGTTTTTGGAAGCTTTGAATGCAGTTTTTAACAGGGATCTACAAGACAGCTAGTTAGAAAACACGAATTTCAATGCACTTCTGGTCCGAATTGTGACTTGATGTAAACATGAAAAGTGTTCAGAATTAAGAGATGATCTCAGATATATGATTTGTTTTCATAGAATGTTTTTAAATCTCCATTTGTAGGTGTTTTTTAACACAGATCCCTTGTTGGGATCTTACAAAAAATTGACAAAATACAGAAATTTGCAGCAAATACTAAATCTGATTTTTTTCTGATTTTATGCAGAAAATTACAGCTAGGGCAGCGAACAGTAAAATATGAATAACTCCCAAAATATCCGCTCAAATCACTTGAAATTTTAAAGAGAACTAGATAATAATATAAAGAACACAAGGGAAATATTTTTGGAATTTTTCAGTCAATATAACGCTGCCAGAAATTTACAGCGTGCCTAAAATAGCCGAAAACTTCTAAAATTAATATCTTTTGCTAAAGAAGTCCAAATGAGCTGAAATTTTGGATCTTGGGCCACAAAAATATGAAGAATAATATTCCAAAATTAGTTTTCGCACAGCAAACACGAAACCCTAATTTTGCCCTAAAAAGTAGGTCGCCCAACACATTTAGGGCATCAATTCAGCTCCAAACTTCTAAAATTCATATCTTTCCGATTACAAGTGCAAAAAATATGAAACTTGGGAAATAACATATATAAATATAGTAGATGACTTTCCAACCTTCAGATCTGAAAACGGCCAACTGGAAACCCTAAAAATTAGGGCTGCAATCTCCCAAACAAGTCGCCCTCCTTGGTAGATGACCAAAACCCTTGTGAAAAGTTCTGTAGATGATGCCAAACCCTTCCTTTATTGCTGCCGTAGGTCTGATCCGAAAACCAGCTGAAAATCTCCACCCAAACTCACCAAAACCTTCAAAACCCTATCTCTGAAAACCCTGAAAATACCTCTGTAAAACAGCCCTGAAATCAGCTTCAAATGACAAGCTAGGGTAGATCTCTCACTACCGAAGAATGCCCTGCTAGCTAGGGATGGATCTCTCACCACCGAAGCTAGGGTTCCCGTGGGATCTTACTCCACAAGCTAAAAAGTTGCAAACAGCAGTTGCACATGAAAGAAATATAAGTGTATGCATGAGTGATCTCCCACTACACCCTCCATCTCCTTATATAGCTTTTTATGAGCCCCAATGAAGAAATATAACATTTAATGCAATACATATCCCCTCAAGTCGCCAAAAAGGGACTTTAAGTGGCCCCAACGAAGAAACATAACATTAAATGCCAAAAGTGTCCACTTAAGTGATCCCAACGACAAAATAGAACACAAAGGGCCCATTAGACCCTCCCAACGCCCAAAATATAACAAAAACATAGTAGGAAATCAGACAACCATCCCCAATAACCTCCAAAGTCGTTAGTCCCTTGGGAATGACCAGGGCTAAGACCAAAATAGGGCCGTTAGGCCAACTGCTCGGAATTGGGGACATTACAATCCTCCCCTCCCGAAAAATGCTTGACCCCAAGCATTATCCTCCTGTGCTGTAGAAACTGAATACCACAAAGTAAGTGCCTCCATCTCACCCTGCAGTCAACCGAAGATCGATGTGATCCGAAGTGACCAAAACACCACATATAGTCATCATGCTCTCCATGCAGTGTAGATAACAATGTTGTCCCTGAAGTAGAATAATGCCCACATCGATTCTCTACTGGTACCCATACTGAAACTGTCAATCTGTCCAATCCCTGCCACTGCAAAACTGTCATCATGTGATCACTCACTGCATCTCCTGTCGACTCCGTCCCTCGGCTAGCTAGCACATGCTCGTCATCCTCATAAGCAGTAAAACATATAGGAGTGTTATCCCCTATCAACTCCAGAAATAAGGAACATGCATACTCCGATTTGTCACCATGACAAACTACACATCCCTGCACAAAGTTGAGGATATCCTCCCTCAACCCATGCCATCTGACCCTTTCCCATATGAAGTTGAAGGTCTCATCAAAGCTCAAGTGTCCAGACATGGAAGAATAATGCACATGTCGCAGTATCTCCATCCTCAACCATGAATCCGACACGAGGTACAATCTGTCCTGATAGAAGATCATCTCATCCTCCAATCTGTAGTTGTCATCCTGTATGTGACCATCCAGAATCTCACAAGTGTGTCGGTTTTTGGAGTACTCAACAAGCAAATGAGATCTCCAGTCTACCGAAACCTCAGACAACCAACATAATGATAAACTCGGATGATCTAAACCTGTAATCCCGATCTCTGTAACTGCCTTATGTGCAACACTATTGGTCACACCCACATCCATCATACTCCACATCGATCCGCAATAATAAAACCCCTCATTATGCTGGAAAGTCCTCTCCATCCCCTCAGCTGCAACCACCCTAGGTGCTCCTGCCGATAATCCCCTCAAAATCACATTCCTGCCTTCGGACTTAAACTTCAGCTCCATCGTCTGGAAGTTAGTCCGAAACTCACCAAGAGAGTGAAGCCACTGCACTCCCAACACTATGTGGGTCACTCCCATACCAACAACGTGGAAATCATCGGTAACTGTGTAGTTACCCATGGTGATGCTCAATTGTGGAACTCTCCGTGTGCATCTCATATACTCCCCATTGGCTACAACAATGTTGAAGCCCTCAAAGTCCTTCGTTTGTAAACCTTGTCTCTCCACCAATGATGCATCAATAAAGTTGTGGGTAGCCCCACTGTCAATGAGTACCATAACTCGTTGGCCCTGCATAACTCCCCTAATCCTAAATGCCTTGTACATCGGAGTACTAGACAATGTGGCTATAATCTCCCGAGGGAAAGTCTCCTCCTGCTCCGCATCAGCACTATCCATCGCAACTCCATTCCCATCATCCATCTCGTGAGTCTCCAACTCCTCACCTCTGTCATCCTCACTCTCCTCGAAGACCTCAATGAATTGGGCCTTCCCTCTACCTCTGCAATCATGTCCTGGAACCCAAGGTGTGCGGCAATCGAAACATAATTTCTTTCGCCTCAACTCATCTCTGTCCTCTCGGGAAATGAATGGCTTCTTAGCCACCTCCTGCCTCGGTGGAGGCTCCCTCTGCTGAAGTTCGTCTGATCCAGATGGAGGTTCTCTTTGCTGAACGCGAGGTGGAACCCTCGACTTTGGAGTGGATAACTCCAAGTCTCGAGATCTCCTAATAGCCTCATGCAAAGAAGAAGGCTCAAATGCCTTCACAAACCCTGCTAAGGCATCAGTCAACCCTGCCATGAAGAGTGAAGTCAACCTCATCTCTGAAACATCAGATACCATAACTGATAACCTCTGAAAATCTGCAATGTACTGATCTAGAGAACCTGTCTGCCTCAAGTGAGTCAACTCCCTGAAGTGCCTATCTGGGTCCCTCCTGTCGAACCTGCTCATCAACCTCTGTGTAAAATCTGCATAAGTAGTGATATGCATGTGCCCCTGTGTGATCAATCCATGATGCCACCAGTCATGAGCATCTCCCTCGAGGTGTAGGATAGCAAACTTAATTGCATCCTCGTCACGCATGGGATTCAAGTTGAAGTAAGTCTTCAACTTCTGAATCCAAGACTGCGCAGTATACTTCTTAGAGCCATCGAAGTGTGGAATAGAGATTTGTCCCAATCTCCTCTGAAACTCAGGTACCGGTATCTGGTAATCTCTCCTGTGCCTGCTGCCAATCTTCATTTTACAATACTCCTGAAATGGCATGTTGTCCCGGAAACCCTCACTCAATGTCAGGTACTTCTCCCAACAAGATTCCTCATCCACAACGTCTGCGGGCTGTCGTGTCTGCGAAATTTCCGGATCCTTCAAGAAAGAAGGCTCGTGGAGTCCCAAGGGCCTGGTAGAAGCATGAGGGGACCCTTGTCCCGAATGTCCACTCTCACCTCTATTACCATGTTGTCCCATATTGCTAGCTTCTCCTTTCTCCGCATGAGCCTCGATCCTACCCTGTGCTAACCTCTCAGTGAGCTGGCTCAAATAGAGGTTGGTAGTCTCCTGCTGCTTCACCATATTGGTGAACAGTCGTTTCATCAGATCTACTCCCAACTCTTCACTGTCTCTGTCTCTGTCTCCCATCTTTCAACCCCAACAGGCTGGAGAAACAACAGCTCTGATACCACTGAAATATCCCTTGTTGGGATCTTACAAAAAATTGACAAAATACAGAAATTTGCAGCAAATACTAAATCTGATTTTTTTCTGATTTTATGCAGAAAATTACAGCTAGGGCAGCGAACAGTAAAATATGAATAACTCCCAAAATATCCGCTCAAATCACTTGAAATTTTAAAGAGAACTAGATAATAATATAAAGAACACAAGGGAAATATTTTTGGAATTTTTCAGTCAATATAACGCTGCCAGAAATTTACAGCGTGCCTAAAATAGCCGAAAACTTCTAAAATTAATATCTTTTGCTAAAGAAGTCCAAATGAGCTGAAATTTTGGATCTTGGGCCACAAAAATATGAAGAATAATATTCCAAAATTAGTTTTCGCACAGCAAACACGAAACCCTAATTTTGCCCTAAAAAGTAGGTCGCCCAACACATTTAGGGCATCAATTCAGCTCCAAACTTCTAAAATTCATATCTTTCCGATTACAAGTGCAAAAAATATGAAACTTGGGAAATAACATATATAAATATAGTAGATGACTTTCCAACCTTCAGATCTGAAAACGGCCAACTGGAAACCCTAAAAATTAGGGCTGCAATCTCCCAAACAAGTCGCCCTCCTTGGTAGATGACCAAAACCCTTGTGAAAAGTTCTGTAGATGATGCCAAACCCTTCCTTTATTGCTGCCGTAGGTCTGATCCGAAAACCAGCTGAAAATCTCCACCCAAACTCACCAAAACCTTCAAAACCCTATCTCTGAAAACCCTGAAAATACCTCTGTAAAACAGCCCTGAAATCAGCTTCAAATGACAAGCTAGGGTAGATCTCTCACTACCGAAGAATGCCCTGCTAGCTAGGGATGGATCTCTCACCACCGAAGCTAGGGTTCCCGTGGGATCTTACTCCACAAGCTAAAAAGTTGCAAACAACAGTTGCACATGAAAGAAATATAAGTGTATGCATGAGTGATCTCCCACTACACCCTCCATCTCCTTATATAGCTTTTTATGAGCCCCAATGAAGAAATATAACATTTAATGCAATACATATCCCCTCAAGTCGCCAAAAAGGGACTTTAAGTGGCCCCAACGAAGAAACATAACATTAAATGCCAAAAGTGTCCACTTAAGTGATCCCAACGACAAAATAGAACACAAAGGGCCCATTAGACCCTCCCAACGCCCAAAATATAACAAAAACATAGTAGGAAATCAGACAACCATCCCCAATAACCTCCAAAGTCGTTAGTCCCTTGGGAATGACCAGGGCTAAGACCAAAATAGGGCCGTTAGGCCAACTGCTCGGAATTGGGGACATTAGACAAAAATGATTTAAAACTCAAGGGGGATGGAAATATCCTATTAATCGTTGTAACCATCCCAAGAAAAGACAATGACAAGCTCGAAATCCTTAAAGTAGTTGTATCAGAACTCTTTGGTGGCTTCCCGCTCTTCTTGAATGATCTCTAGTTGGTCTTCAATATTTCAATTTTGTGTGTGAGTGTGATGGCTTACAAGCTAAGTTGTTGGACAATGTCAAATTGTTCCCACACAAATGGTTATTGGACGATCGAGAGATCATATATGCTAGTGATTGGGTGTAAAGGACCTAGAACAATCATCTGCATGGCATATATCTTACAAACAACTTGTTAGACCATAATTATATTGGCATAAATTTGATAATGATAAAAATTATTAGAAAGGACAGGGATCAAAGGTGATCGAGGATCAACGACGATGGGGAGAAAATGCTAGTTTTGACAAAAGGATGATAAATTAGACAATGATGGATGTCAAACAAAATTGACAATGCTAAGATAGACTATAAGGATTTTAGAAACTTGTGAAATCTAGAATTTTTTTTTTTTAGGATTTTTTAAGAGGTTAATAAAGGAAACAAGGGTTGAGGGGCTGATCGATGGCGATTGGGGATCGACGGTGATCACTTTCTAAAATTGTCAATATTCTAAGGCTAGCTAAATGATTAAATGAGAGCCAAGGCTTGAGAGGGCTATGCAAAATGATGTAGATGAATGATAAGAGCTTCTAATGGATGCAAAAACAAGCTTGATAAAGGTAAATAATGCTATACTAACCTTGATAATTGTTCTCGAAAACATGATATAGCTCCCCAAATTGTTGATTAGTGATCTCGTGAAGTTCCTTAAGAATTTCGGCAATAGGGTGTTAGTGATCTCAAACATAATAATGTTGTTTGCAGCTATAGGAGTTCATCCTCAAATACAAATTCTGACTAACTAGAAAATGGAGGAAGCAGTTCGCTAACTAGGATCGATGATGTCTGTAAAACAGTAGACCAAGCGAATTTAGAATCATAGTCAATTTTTCCAGAGAAGTTACAAAACAACACAGAAAAAGATGGAAAATAGTTGAAACCACTTGCCATCCAAGGTTTTAGGTTGTTTGGTAAACAGTGGGAGGTTAAGGATTCAGGTAGGAAGAGGTTAGGTGTTTAGGATGAATAGGGTAAATTAGGCCTAGGTTGGTTTTAAGTCTTAGGGTAGGGTAAATGAGATTTATACAGGTAGTTTAGGACCTTACAATGGTAGTTTTAAAGTGTACTTAGGATAAGGAATAATAATCATTACTATGATAATGTTATTATAGTGCATGTTTGGTCACCTAGGGGTGAAAGAGTGGTGTATACGTTTGCCCATTTTTGTTGAGCTTGACTATAGGCACAAGATACAAGAAAAAAATTAAGTGAGAATGCCCCAATTCATTGTGATAATGATATTGTTCAATTACAATTAGAAGCCAATAGCCCAAAACTAGAGCTGGTCATTAGAAAACATTGAAGAAGTTATATTGTTTGGATAGGTTTTCTCTAATATGGTCCATCCTTTGGTTGTAGTAAAAAAAGGACCATGCTGAAGAAGTTGGTAATGATGGTAGTAATCTTGGAAACACTTGGTAGGGGACATTATACAACCTCTTGAGGTCGATGATAATATAGACCACCTAAAGATGCATGCTTCAGGAAGAATAATACATCGAAAGGATCCAATGGGAAATTTCTCGTGATGATGTGTGAAGCCATGGGACCAAAGGGTTTTTAGGCAACATCTACATGGTGTGAAAAAATTGATGTATGATAAAAAATAGAGTTTTGACAAAGTGTTGGGCATCAAAGCAAGAGTACATAGCTTTTGATTAATTTATAGTGTGATAAAAGAGGTCTAGGTGACTAAAATAAATAAGATGTGTGTAGACACTAAATTACATACTTTGGGTATATTTCTAGGTCCTGATCATTTATCACTATTCATATGATTCCTAAGCGAAAAAAGTACTAATTGACCATTGTCTTTGGACTCTTTTCTTTCTTTATGGTTTCATTCTTGGTCTTATACACACTATTGCCCAGTCTGATTTCATTACTTCATCTTTTCTTGAGTTTGGATACCAGCGCCTAGGCACACCAACACCCAGGTCCCTCCCCTTAGGGTGCCCCCGACCTCTTTGTATCTTGCTCACATCTTTTGGGTATTTTTATCTTTTGGGCATCTTATTTTCTTATGGGTCATACCTTTTAGTGGTTAATTATGAAATTCAAAATAAGGGAATTATATAAATACAAAGTTATGTGACCATAATAAGGAACCAAGCCCTACGCATCTACTTTCACCACCTAAGGTTGCATCCAAAGGCATTC
Source organism: Taxus chinensis (assembly GCA_019776745.2). Taxonomy (NCBI): domain Eukaryota; kingdom Viridiplantae; phylum Streptophyta; class Pinopsida; order Cupressales; family Taxaceae; genus Taxus; species Taxus chinensis. The sequence continues at coordinate 11,053 of JAHRHJ020000241.1, read as the reverse complement.
TAAGAGCATCAAAGCATCCATCTAGCTTCATTCAAGAGAAAAGGGACTGCATACATGCATACACTTCATAGGAGGGGAAGTTCATTTTTCCATGCACACATCTATCTACATTGCTACATCTAGATATTTCTCACTATTCAAGTGCATCTTGCACAAGAGCCACCTAGGGCATGATTCTACACACACACATGCAAAACTACATGGAGTCTGAAATGTAGTGCAATGCGTTCAGGTAATCATAAGTTCACTCATGTCGGATGACCACTAGGGTCAGTCCGAATCCCCATTTGCATATTTTTATTTTTAGGATTTGATGTGTTTTGGGGTTTTGCAGGTGCTCTTTCTCTTTGCAGGTTACAGGTGAACTCAGTGATCAACCAATGACATACAAGTGACTAATAACGACATTTAGCGGAATGAACATCTTGTGACCTGTGAAGATCATCAGGTTTTGAATCTGAGGTTTTGCGTAGTCACATGATTCTATAGCTAGTCTTAGTGCCCCTAAGCACCCCTGTTCCAGTCCAGGAACCTCTATCTAGGATTCTCTCAATGAAAGGTTTTGTGTTTTTGTACAGTTACCTCCTAAGGCCACTTGTCATCATTTCTGACATCACTCTTTGTATCCTATTGAAATTATCAAAGAATTCTTCTATCCCTCTCTTAGCACCTAATGATCAGTCATATTGAAGAAATTGCTTGTCAATGTTTTTATCCCTTTAGGAATTTAAGGTAATTTAAATGATTTTTTTATTTCTTGTCATATTATTTGAGTTGGCCATAAATAATTTAATTGCAATATTGTGTTGTCAATTTTGATGTTAAATCCTATTATTTTCTATCTCAATTAAATCTTTATATTCTTCCAATTCCAAAGAACATTCTATGGTCAACCTCTTCCTAAGGATTTCATCATGCCTACATTTTCATGTACTTCAATGGTCACTAAAATCTTACTTGCACTTAATATATCCTTAAGTTATGGATTCCATGGAATGATTGAATATTGCTAACAATTTCCTTTAGCATTAGTTGATCCACCTTTCAATGGTAGTGACAATTTTCAGCCTATATTTTTATCTATTAGCACATATTGTGAAATAAAATTGATTTTCTTATGATGGAATTCATTATTAACAATGGTTTAGAGTAATACATTATCACTTAACCTAGTTGCATCAAGGAAAGAAAATCCTATTCTAATTACATTTTACGTTTTCAATTCTTGCATGCATCAATTATTTGGATTTCATGCTATTGATCTAGAAAATCAATTTATCTTTTATCATGGCTTGATTCTATTGGTTGAATATTACAATATGATACATGTGAATCATTTATGATTTCCATGCTATAAATTTATTGATTTTAGAAAAAGGTAAATTTAATTGTTATACCGATGATTCATAAAATCCTTCTTCTATCTACTATTAATCATCTTTGCTTAGCATTCATATCTTCTATCTGTTTGCAAATGTTAACCAAGTGTATCCATCTTTTCCACTTTGAAAGCATGTTCCATCCTAATCAACTGGAAAATCAATCGTTCACATCCTCCTATGATTGGACCATGTCAGATCCATCTATTGTTCCCTTGGGAGCTAATTGCATTTCTCACATACTTCTTAAGCCTCATGATTCTTTTGCATGCTTTTATTGATAAGTGTATTAATTCACTTCTAGATTATAATCAATCATCATCCTCATGCTTTGCATCTAAGGAACAGGCATTCCTTATTGCAAATTATATTCACCAGATCTATGTCAAGTGACATATTCAATGAATTTTACTGACTTCATGAAAAAGCTTACAAAAATTAGAAGATAGGTTTCATCTCCATTATGGTATCTACTTGTGAGTAGTTTCTTTCTCCAATTCTAAAATTTAGCATGATTACAAAAAATGTTTTCACTTGTCTCCTCCTTAATCCATCTAACTAGAGTGCCATGAGAGTCTCATTATGTTCCTCAATATCAAGAATTTATTCATGCATATTCTTCACCTATGATTATTACATTGTGGAAATAGGAACACACCTCACAATGTTCTTTACTTCAATCATTAAATCATCTAATTGTCGTTTAAGGATTATCTTGCCTCTTCTAAATCTATTGCAAGGTTTATCTCCTAACAAAGAATGATACCATTGTCACCAACATTTAGTTTAATTTTTACACACTTTGTTGCTATGAGACTTCAACATGAATTCAAGATTAACGTGGTCTCACAAAAATTGTTGGTAGGAAATTTCTACTCAATTGAAAATAACACAGTTTAAAACTTAAATAGGATACAATGTTTGAGGGATTTGTTTAATATTGTTTGACTTTGTAGATTTATTCTTATGCTTGATTGATATGCGTATCAATATCTGCAAGATGGCTCACACTTGAACCTCATAAGTGAGACTGAATGACCGCATTTCTCACTTCTATGTTATGGAATTGATTGCAAAGGCTTTAGACATATATGAAATCAAATATCATCTTTTACAACTCACATCTTGCAGAATTTCACTGATTGTTGAATGGCATTCTAAGGAACTTTGCCTCCATGCTAGCTCACCACAAGGATTCCATGAATCTCAGTTGATTACATTGTCTCTATCATGTCACCTATTTACCACACTCTACATTATCTACACACTAATTAGCAAATACTTTCTATATACATTCACATACAAGTAGGAATTCTCATTCAAAATGCCAACTCAATATAAATGAAACCTGGAATGATTCACACAAACACATCACTCATAGGCATGCTTATCATGTAACATGCAATTGGATTCAAGTTTTACCATTTATGGCCGAGGAGGAAATATTTGAAGTCCATCACATGAATTTTCTTTTGAAATACTTTGTTGGCGAATTGGGGTAAAATTCAGACTATTCTATCTCTGATTTACGCATCCAAGAAATATGTCCCTTACTAATGTCTGATGCAAATAGTTCCTATGCTAACTTGATCATTATGTTATGTAAACTGATGTATATGGTTATGTCAGAATATAACTGTAATTTTTTGACAATATTGTAATATGATAAATTGAATGATAGGGTTCTTGTATTGTGAAATATGCCCGACAACCACTTAGGATATGATGAAAAATGGAAATTCACAAAAAAGCTATTGTGAAACCAAAACACTTAGGTGGGAATAATAACTTTGTAACCCTACTTTGGGGAGGATTGTTTTGCATATTTTTGTAAGTTGAGCAATTTACATGGTAAAATGATTTTCTCAACTAAGTGAAGAATCTAAATTGTTTAAAATATCTTTGTGGGAAAATTTCATTCCTTTTTTTTATGCTGGACAATAGCTTGATTGTATGCAGCGACATGTAGCATTATTAGGAATGCAAGACTAGATACATGTTTTTCATGCTTGCAAGTAGTAGCCTGATTATGTTTCGTCATGTAAGTTTTTAATGTCACATGGACCCTTTCTAAACATAAGTGTGTGTACTTGAGCTCATGATCAGTATGTGGGTATTTTATGTGTGTACTATCTCCAAGTTTTGGTGACTTGCACCTTGCGATAGACCTATATGAAATTGGGGCACTTGTTACAATTCCGCCATTTAATAACTTGATAATTTTGAAGTACATTTTTATGCTAATCCCTGACAACATGCTTTCCAAGCCATTGGAGAGGTATCCATAAAATGGTGCCTAGCGACTAAAATTGTGATATCACGAAATTTCTGATTCACATGCACTTTACTTGACTACATCCGAATGTGCAAAATGACCCCTGAAAATTAATTACAAAAGGGTTGATAACAGTTCTCACCTTAGTTAGTCATAATGCAATCTACAAAACATTCACACACTAAATAACAATGAATCCCTACAATATTGAGCATCCTACAATAGACACAATATATTTTCATATTATCCAAATTGAAAAGAATCAAAAACACTAACATTCAAGAGAATCCAATGAAATTTCCCACTTTCCTATTCCTTTGAATGCAATTTTTATTACAGAAATACTGGGACTATATTCAAAAACCACAACATAGTTTACAAAACATACAACATTGTTGGGGGGTAAGTTTTAGCCATCACATTTTGTTACATATACATTATCTCTTTATCCCCACTGTCATTTTTACAATACTAAATACTATGCAAGAGGAGGTAGTCAAAGGTTGATAATGCTACATGGATTGAATTCTTCCTCCACCTCAATCTACACTGCATAAGCCAAGTATGTTGTTATTTGTATGGATTTTAAGCGAAAAGGTCATTGACTGGTGACCCACTTCCTATTTCACTAAATGAGAAATTTGGGGTTCCATGTTTCCCTCCTCCTAATCTTTCCAACTACAAAATCTGTCAAACTTTTCAATTCCTGTGGCAAGTTTTAGGGATCCCATCAATTTCTAATAACTTGTTGTTAGCCATCCTAGGACACCAGTGCCTCAGTCTAGAAACTACCATTCAGGCACTCATGGATCCACCGTCACTTTTTTCAACTTTTTTGGGGAAATGCAAAAGTTTGGAGGATTTCATGGATGGACTTTTCAAATTTGGCTTCAATCTAAGTCATTTTCTAGGTATAATGTGCTTATCACTAGCCTATGGTCAAGCAACTTATCTTTTTACTAGGTTGGATCACAACAACTAGGAAGGTACATACCATTATCATTGGGAGGGATTATCTAAGGGAAAACCCTATCTACATACTTCAAAGAAGCAGCTTGGGCATTTTATGCATCTCAAATATTTACTTGGCGTCTTGAGCATTCACTGCATAAAGTGGAGGGTAAGTTCGAACATGAATTCTATCCACATATTTGCAGTTATATCATAGCTATAATGGACTATCAAAAGTAGGTTGAGATTGTATTTGGAAATCTAAGGGATATTGCACAATTTTACTTGTGTTTGGCAATCACAAACCTTTCCCATATGCACAGATGAGATGTAGACACCTCGGTTGTAAGTTCACTCTGTCTAGGTGACACTCGGGACAACCTAGTCATGATCTCCACCATTTGCAGGGATTATTCATTGAGAATAATGATTGAAACATAAGTTGGGGTTTAAACGGGATTTCATCAACATTTTTTGTAGGTACATCTCTAACTCTACGATCTTCCAGTGTCATACAGACGATGAATTTTCTAGCAACATTTGGGCATAAGCACCTCATTTAGATTTCTGAATCTCTAAATGGAAAGGTTACAATCAGACTATGGCACAAGGGAATCATCTTTCCCTGAGGCACCTAACCTGTGATCTCCTGCCTGTCGACACTAAAATTTTCCTCCGTAATTTCTATTTCATTAATGTATGTATTAGGAATAGGATGTTGTTAAGTATAATTAGTAGTAGCGTCTGATAGAAGATAACGGCGCCGTCAGTACGGTGCCGCCAATAATGTGGAGTACGGTAACAGTCAAAGTACAATAGGAATGTTGTAAAAAGTAAATATTTGTCGTAAGTGGTCCGGTAATGTTAAAATGTCAAAGTTTGGGTAATTAGAGAAGTAGGGTCTACATGATTAGGAATTAGAAATATTATATTGGTAATAAGGACAAGGAGTGAGGTCATAAATATTTTGTGTATTTTATTTGTAAAAAGTCTAAAAATGTGGAACCCATGTAAAATGATAAGGTTTATCTTATCTTAAAAGATAAGCTTACATGTACAGATAAGAGTTAAGGTATGGAATATGATTCGTCAGAATGGATTTCTTATCCTATCTTAGAGATAGGATGGATAAGCCTGGAAGTTCTATAAATAGAGAGGCCACCCCCCTCATTTAGCATAGAAGGAAGTAGTGAGAAATATTGTAGGAAGTGTGCAAAGGAAGCCATCAGTTTAAAGGTGTGTTGAAGAAGCCATTAAGAGGTGTAATTGTAAAGTTTCTCCCATAGTCTTGGTGAAAGGCAAGTGAAGTCAATAACACTTGAAGTACCTCATGGGTGAGATTGTAACAATTTCATGTTAATATTATAATTTACTTTGATATTTCAGATTTGTCATCATTCCATCTTATCATAGTCGATGGTATTCTTGTGTTATGTTTGTTGTTTTGTTTCCAGATTACATCCACCAAACTAAAGGCTGTGCATTAGTAAATAATCATAGCACGAGGAGTTCCCGGTGAAGAATTATCATAGTGCCAGATTGGTGATGACATTTTGGTTCCGTTGCCGGGACCATTCCTCGTTGGTGGATTTTCTGGAGAAATATTCCCACTTAGTCAAAAATCAATTGGAGGGTAACCTTGTTTTTACTGTGCATAGTAGTTACCATGGTAAAGTCATTTTTACCATGAATAGTAGTTACCACAAGTAAAGTCATTTTTGCTGTGAATAGTATTTACCACAGTAAAGTCACTTTTTACCGTGAATAGTATTTACCATGTAACTTCACTTTTTACCGTGAATAGTGTTTACCACAGTAAAATCAATTTTTACCGCAGTAAGTCAAGTTTTACCATAGTTACATGTGTTATTCCTATTTTACTGTAGAAAGGTGTAAAGTCACTTTCTATATAGTGATTCCAATTATTTGTGCACATAAGTCTTGTTGATTGTACTTGTGGGTTGGTATTTCATGGTGGTTACTTTTGAAAACGGGAAAGATTCCTTTTTTTCAGCCCAATCTAATGAAGATGCTTCTTCTCTCATTCAAGAGTTTAAACGATCTTGTATTTGTAATGGCCTCATAAGAAGGGAACAATGGACTGGAATTTTTTCCTACCTTTTTGGATGGTTCAGCTCTTAGGTGGTTTGAAACACTAGGTGATAATGTGAAAAATGTCATGGGATTTATTAACTGAAAGTTTTCTTGAAGAATTTGGTGAACAACAGAAATATGCAGATCTCATGATCGAGATCACAAAGCTAAATCAAGGAGAGAAGGAGAAGATAAGGGATTATCATGCTCGTGTTCTAGAGCTAAGGAGGAAGCTCGATGCCCAGATCCAAAAAGAAGGATTAGCGGATGGGTTGATGAATGGCATGGATAATCTCCTCTGTAAGCACTTCATTCTTGGGATGAAGCCAGAGATCAGACAACGAGTGAAGTATGACCGCCCAACTACCATTGAACAAGCAAAGGAGATTGCAAGAAGGCAAGAAGAAAGCATGGAAGAGGAGCCCAAAGAAATTTTTGCTAAAGTAGAGCCTACACCAACACCTTTGGTCCAGAATCCACAACCACTCCTGTTGAGCACAATATTTCTCCTAGTACATCTACTGAGTATGAAGATCTGCTCAAGAAGATGGGCATAATTAACTATTAATCTTCTTCAAGGAAAAGAATTTAGTTCTCAGGGAGGAGATATAGGTCCAAAAAGAAATATTTCTAGAAGTTGTATTGTTATGGTTGTTATAAAAAGGGTCATTATAAGTATAATTGTCCAGATAGAGCTTCTACATCTGGTACAAGAGATAATGATAAAGGAAAAGCACCTGTGAATTCTTTTGATGTAGTAGATAAGAGTGAAATAATGAAGTAGATGTGTTTGTAACAAAAAGAAAGAAAGAAAAAGATAATCAAGATGGAAATGATCCTAAGAAGATGAAAGGAGAAACTAGTAAGAAACATAGGAGAAGAAAGTTGGGTGTGTAGGATTTTCTGATTTCACAGGGGCAAGGACCATACTCCATCTTGGAAGATCTTGTCCAAAAGGCCTGCAAATATTACATATGGTCAACTCTTGGCTATCCCTCTTTGAGAAGAGGCGGGAGCTTTATCAAGTAGACTCAATGCTCACGAAGGAAGGAGGTTGAGGTCCCTGTTTTGGAGGCAGAGGCGGATCCCTATGCTCCACAAGCTGAGGTATTATGTAATGGTATTTCAATTCATGATGTCTTAGTTGATGGAGGTGTTAGTTAATATAATGACACGAGTCTGTAATGAATATGTTGGGTTTAAAAATTGATCGCCCTTCAACACTTATGTTAAGGTCATTAAATAAGGGAAAAACTAAACCAGAAGGTGTAGTTTCAAATGTGGCAATATCTATTATGGGTGTTGTATGTGTGGTAGACTTTCAGGTGATGAAAAATGGTACTGTTGCGTACCCAATGTTGTTGGGAAGACCATGGCTAAGGAGAGTTCATGCAAAAAACTACTGGAATGAAGGTTTCATGACACTTGGACAAATGGTAGAGAGAGGGTGAAGATAAACGTGATCCCTCGTAACATCATAAGGAAGAACCTAGTGGATTCAAGTGATGAAACTGATGATTGCGACATCCTCTGATTACTCTAGTACCAATGAAGTGGACACAGAAGATGAAGAAAGTGAGGTTGATGTTTCAAGTCATGGATATCCTTCCAGTCACACCGACTCATGACCCCATAAAATTATCTGAAGAAGAAGATTGATGATCATCTCCAACAAATAAAGATTGGTGATGCTGTGATGGAGAGTGAGAAGGAATCCTACCTCCAGCTCTTTCGAAGGTACATACACCTATTCACTTTTGATTACAAGGAACTCCATCAAGTAAGTTGGGTAGAACATTCTATTGAGCTGGTAGATGGTGCTAAGCCCATAAAGCAAATTGCCATATAGAATGAATCCTAATTTTTCCAAGACTGTAAAAAAGAAATAGATAAGTTGCTTGATGCAGGATTCATATTTGCTATGGAGAATTCAAATGGGTTTCTCCCATTGTGATCTCAATAAAAAAGAATGGGAAGCTACGCATTTGTGTTGATTACAGGAAGCTCAATAAGGCAACAAAGAAGGATCATTACCCTCTTCCATTTTCAGATCAGATCTTGGACGAAGTAGCTAGGCCAGGAGTGCTATAGTTTTGCTGATGGATATAGTTACAACCAAGTTCGTATAGCTAGATCAGCTGAAGACCACGTTCACCACTCCTTGGGGAATGTTTGCTTATAGAGTTATGCCTTTTGGGTTGTGTAATGCTCATCAACATTCCAACGTTTGATGAATAGGGTGTTCCAACCCTACATTGGGACCTTCATCAGAGTATTTCTGCATATTTTTGCATCTATGGGAGCAAGCTGGACCATACTGCACCAAATGGAGACAACATTTCAAAGGTTAGATGAAGCACAACTCACTAAACCCTACAAAGTGTTCTTTGGATGTTCTAAAGGTGATTTTGTCAGGGCATGTTGTATCCATAGATGGTATTGGTACTGATCAATAAAGTTTCAAAAATCAAAGATCGCTACCATTTCCTATGAATAGAGTAAGTTGAGATCATTTTTAGGCCATGTGGGTTACTATAGAAGGTTCATCAATGAATTTCTCAAAGATTAGCACAACCACTAACCCAACTTGAAGAAGGATGTTACTTATGAACCAGGAAATAAGGCGCATGAAGCTTTTGGACAAGTGAAGGAAGCCCTAGGGATGTCTTCACCTACATTGCAAAAATCCAGATTGGAGCAAGCCATTCATATGTGTACACGAGATGCCTGCAGATGAGTTTAGGAAGTACTTTGAGCCAAAAGGATTCTTAAATGGGAATGAAGATCCAATTTACTTTGGGAGCTCAGAGTCAAATGAGCAGTGCTGAGGTAAATTATACTGTAACTGAAAAAGAGGAAATGGCTATCATTTTTGCTGTAAATGCCAAGTTTATAAATTACTTGCTAGGGAATTACCAAATTTTAGTTGTAACAGATCATCAGGCTCTTTTAATCTATATTGTAAATAAGCCTAACCCATCAAGAAGGATAACACATGGATAATTTTGCTACAAGAATTTGAATTTGAAATTATAGATAGTATGCAAGAAGCATGTCAATGCAATGTGAACTCTCTCGAGCCTATGATGGTTTAGGTTCATCTTCAATGATAATGATGATTTCCCATATGCAACATTGTTAAAATCCCTTGACACAATCGTACTAGTGAATACATAGATATTTGGAACTATCTGAATGAATTCAAGTTTCCTGATGGTGCCAATGCAAAGACTAAGAGAAAGATTACTCAAGCTAGTCGTCCATATTCTATTCTGCATGGAGTATTATTTCGAATAGGACCTGATGGACAGTACAAGAGGGCAGTTGGACATGATCAAGGGAAGGAGCTACTAGAAGAATTCCACAATGGTACATGTGGAGGGCACTTCTCTAGACAACTTACAGCAAGAAGGATCTTGGATGCAGGTTATCACTGGCCCACTCTTTTTAAAGATTGTTATAATTAATGTAAGACGTGATATTTGTCAAACACATGGTAACCGTAAGACTTCATCAGCTCCATTATGCCCTATTCTTCCACTTGGTCCCTTTGAAAAGTGGGGAATAGACATTGTAGGTCCACTTCCAACTACCTCATGCCAAAATAAGTATATTGTAGTTGCCACAGATTATTTAACCAAGTGGGTTGAAGCTAGGCCATTGAAAACAACTTCCATGGATGAAGTGGCAAGGTTCATATATGAACGCATTATCACCAGATTTGGTTGTCCATTAGAAATTGTAACAGATCAAGGAAGCCACTTCATTAATGAGGTGGTAGAAGCCCTAGTCAATAAGTTTTCTATTAAGCACAGGAAGGCAACAACATACAAGCCAAGCACAAATGGACAGGTGGAACGAACAAATTTTGTGTTGTGTCAAATTCTAGCAAAAGATGCAGCCTTGCAGGTACATAAGTGGGATAAAAGGATTCATGCAGCATTGTGGGCATATAGGGCAACATCAAAGTCAGCAACAGGATACTCCCCATTTCAGTTGGCTTATGGCATTGATCCAGTTCTTCCTATTGAGTTTGATATTCCCACTGTGAGAGTTATGAAAAATGAAAGGATGGATGAAAGTGATTCAGTAAAAGAAAGGTTGGTACATCTTCATTTTCTAGAGGAAATGAGGGAAATAGAAAAGGATACAAGCTATAAGAAAAAAATTAAGCAGAAGGAATACTTTGATCAAAAGATCCATGGTCTCCATTTCATGTGAATGACTTGGTTCTAGTATATGATTCCAGATACAAAAAAAGAAGACAGAGAAAATTTCTTCCAAAATGGATGGGGCCCTACAAAATAGCAGTTGTGCATGAAAATGGTACTTACCGACTGGAGGAATTGGATGG